>JAJSOF020000013.1:77456409-77458909 GCA_025594305.2 Periplaneta americana
ATCTATCTGTCTGTCTGTCTATCTATCTATCTATCTATCTATCTATCTATCTGTCTATTTATCTCCATTTATTATCTATCTTATCTATCTGTCTATCTGTCTGTCTATCTATCTATCTATGTCTATCTATCTATCTTATCTATCTATCTGTTTATCTATTATCTATCTATCTATCTATCTATCTATTCTATCTGTTATTATCTATCTATCTATTTATCTATCTATCTATCTATCTATCTATCTATCTATCTGTCTATCTAATTCCATCCTATTTCATATCTATTTATTCCATATATCTATCTATTCTGTATTCTATCTATCTATTCTATTACTCTATTCTATTCTATTCTATCTATCTATACTGTTTATTGCATTCTATTCTATTCTATCTATTCTATTCTGTGTCTCCATTCTATTCTTTTCTATTCTATCTATTCTCTATTCTATCTATCTATTCTAATCTATTCTTTCTCTACTATCTATCTATGCTATCTATCTATTCTATTCCATCTACTATTCTATTCCATCTATTCTCTTCCATCCAATTCCACTGTTTTATTCCATCTATTTATTCAATTCTATCTATTGTATTACATCTATCTATTCTATTCTGTTCCATCTGTTCTATTCTCTTTATTCTCTATATTCTATTCTGTCTATTCCATTATACATTATTCTGTTCTGTCTGCTGTATTCTGTCCATTCTCTCTTCTGTTCTCACTATCATATCTGTCTATCCATTCTGTCTCTATTCAACTTTGTTCTATCTATCTTATGCTATCTGTTCTGTCTGTCCTGTTCTGTCTGTCTATTCCATCTATTCTCTTCTGTCTGCCTGTTTCTATTCTATCCTATTATATCCTGTCTGTTCTGTCTGCTCTGTCTGTCTGTCTGTCTGTCTGTCTGTCTGTCTGTCTGTCTGTCTGTCTGTCTGTCTGTCTGTCTGTCTGTCTGTCTGTCTGTCTGTCTGTCTGTCTGTCTGTCTGTCTGTCTGTCTGTCTGTCTGTCTGTCTGTCTGTCTATCTATCTGTCTATCTATCTATCTATCTATCTATCTATCTATCTATCTATCTATCTATCTATCTATCTGTATCTATCATTCTGTCAATTTTCTTTCTGTTTTCTTTCTATTCTATCTACCTATCTGTCTATCTATTTCTATTCAACTCTATTCTTTTCTATTCAATTCTATATTATTCTATTTCTTTCTATTCTGTTCTATTTATCTATTCTGTTCTTTTCCATTCTATTCTATTCTACTCTATTCTATCTATTTATTCTAATCTACAATTTTCTATCTGTATATTATATTCTATTTATTCTATCTATTCTATCTATCAATCTAATCTAACCTATAGTATTCTATCAATATATTCTATCCATTATACTCTATATATCTATCTATTCTATTCTATCTATCTAACTATTTCATTTCATCATATTGTATTCCTTGTAGCTGTTCTATTCCATCTGTTCTATGAATTCCATCTATTGCATTTCCCAACTATCTATTCAATTCCATCTATTCTATTCCATCTATTTATACTCTTCTATCTAATCTATTGTATTCTATATATTATTATTCTATTCTATATATTCGATTTTATTCTATCCTATTCTATTCAATCAATCTATTCTGTCTATTCTAAACCATCCTATTCTCTCTAAATTGGTTCCGGATTCCAAAATCCTGGTTCCAGTTTCCAAACTCTTATGTATTCCATCCATAATGGATCACATTTATAATCCACGTATTTGGATCACATATGTAATCCATCCATAAGTGGATTACGTATGTAATCCACACAGATTTGGATTACGTATGTAAAGCATCCATAATTAGATTACGTATGTAATCCATCCATAATTGCATTACACATGTAATCCATCCTTATTTGGATTACATATGTAATCCACTCAGATTCGGATTACGTGTGTAATCCATTCATAATTGCATCACATATGTATTCCACGTATATGTATTACATATGTAATCCATCCATATTTGGATTACTTATGTAATCCATTCATATCTGGATTACATTTGTAATCCACGCTGATTAGGATGTCATAAATATTCCAGCAATAGTTGGATTACACATGTTTCTGCAATTTGGATTACATACTTAATCCAGCTATAATTGGATTACATATGTAATCCATATATAATTGGATTACATATGTAATCCATCCATAATTGGGTTACACATCTATTCCATACAGATTTTATTTATTTTTATTCCATCTATTTGATTCTATTTATTCTATTCTAATTTATCTACACTATTCTATGTATCCTATTCTACTTATTTTATTTATCTATCTATTCTATCTATCCTATTGTAACTTTCTTCTATTCTAATCTCTATTTCTGTTCTATCCACCTATTCTATTCTATCTGTCTGTTTCTATTATACTGTCTATTCTGTTCTATCTATCCTGTTCTGTTGTATTCTGTCTGTCTCTATTCTATTCTGTCTGTTCTATTCTATTCCATTCT
>JAJSOF020000013.1:77460029-77495507 GCA_025594305.2 Periplaneta americana
CCATTTTGGAAAACGTGGTTTTTCCCAGCCTCAAAAGATCCATTGAGATGGATGCAATTTTCCACCCAAATTTCCCAAAATATGTCATATTACCCCAAAAACCAGAAAATCTCCCCAAATTTGGGTTATCCAGTTTTGGTCCCCGGACCGTTCCCCCAAACCCAGGTTTTCCGCTAACAGGCGTCTGTATGGCCCTTTTCCCGTTTTTTCCGAAGGCGGGGGGGTTTTGTTGGTTCCCAAAGTACAAGTAATGCATTCAGGATCAAAAAACTTAACGCCGGGCTCGTATTAATTATTGAAATCAGAGAAAGGGGGTTTTGAAACAAAAAGTAAAGAAAAAAGGGAGGTAAAATAATCTTTTAAAAGGGGAATTCTATGAAAAACCGGGTTTCCCCTTTTTCCTAAAATATATCCTGCAATAAACAACGGTGATCAACCCTAAGTTGGCTAAAGGGGTGGGCCGTCTTTTGAACCTTTGGGGGTAGGCCTCCCCAACAAGGAGAGTGAAACTCTTAAAATACTTTGAAAAAACCACGCGTGTTTTTTTTCCCGGGGTTTTACTTGGGCCTATTGAAAAGCCAAAGGCAAAGCCTTCCGGTTTCTCGTCCCCCTAATCATTCAAGCCGATGTCATCCCCCTCCTGCCGCAGGCTGCTCCCCCAAATCATCGGGATAATTAACCCCCCGAAGTAGTTGAGGCAAAACCAGTTTAATGTCCTCCTTCGGGAATCTTGACAATCTTGCCCAAAATCACCGAAAGCTGGGTGTTTCTTTTTTAAGAATTTGATTTGTTTGAGTGAAAAATTTTTAAAAGGGGGGGCCCGGTAATGGGTCCCATCCCAGAAAGCCCAGACAATACATTTTCAAAAGGGTTTTTTGCCGCGTATAAAATTATAAACCCAAAACATAAACAATTAAATAAACGGCGATCGACAGAAAAAGGATAAATGTTCCCGGACCCCCCCCTTAGAGCGGGTGATTCATCTGACAAACGCGGGAAAAAGAAATTGGGTTTTTCCCCAAAACCCCGGGGGGCAATGTAATTCGAGTGCGAAGAAATAGAACTTTCCCAAAGTTTTAAACTTTTGTCCCAACCCAGTAAACCCCAAGGGGAAAAAAAATCAAAAGTCGACAATTTAAAATTGGAAAAAAAAATTGTAGTGAATTTGAATGAAAAAAATTAAAAATGTCCAAACCCCAGCACAAATGGCAGCGGGCGTATAAGAAACGGGTAACAAACGATAAAAGGCAGCCTTTAAACTCTAAATGCATATAAGATGGCGATAAATTATAAAAAAAATTTAATTTTAATACATTCAGCTTGTGTTTTCCCAAGAACGTATTCATTAAAATTTTTAGATGTTCTCAAAATAAAAGCAAAAGATTTTTTGGGTTTCCCTTTTCTTGAAAATTTACAAATAAAATTGTGGGATAAAAATATTTCCTCTTTTCCCGCCTTTTTTCCTTTCTGGGTTAAAATGTTTTTTGTTTCCCGAAAAAAGTAAAATTTTAAAAAAACTAAAAGCCCGGATTGGTTGAAAGCTTTACTATAATTTAAAGAAATTTTTTTCCCCAATTTTTCAGTGGTCAGCCCTTTAAAAATTTCGGGAAAGGGCTAATATTTTATTTGGAACGTAAAAAAAAGGACTTTGATAATCTTAATATTAAAAAATTTTCCCTTTTAATAAAAAGGGCGAAAATGGGTGAGATAGTTGGTTTACGGACTTGGGCTCACAAAATTCTTTCTCAAAAAAGAAATCCATTTAAAGGGAACGAAATTTTTTAATTCTTTTTTTCCTTATCCTTTGGGTTTTTTCAATAAATTTAAACAAAAATTTTTTCCCCCCCTAAACTTTTTTCAAGAAATTTAAAGGACTTTATTTCACAACATCAACTAACATTGTAAATATTAAATACCCAATTTCCTTGTTGTTTTAAAAAGCTTTTTTTTCCATTTATTGACGGAATAAAAAAAAATTCTGTTTTAAGCTATTGTAATCTTTAAAATTGATATTCGATGAATTTTTTCAACAAAATAGTAAAATGTTATTTTTACCATCAATTTTTAAAAGCGTGTGGCATTTAAACAAATATCAGAAATTCCTTCCTTTAAAATTTTTTTTGCCCCCCACTGTGAGACTTTTTTATAACTAATTGAAAATAAATTCCATCCCAAAAATTCCTTTGGGTTTTGGTAGATAAACAACAGTAAAAAATATTGCCTTCAAAAATTTGATCTCATTGAAAAATTTTTATTTGGGTTGATTTCATTTTCTTTCGCCCCAAGCAGTATGAAATTCTTTTTTTTCATTGCCACCCCTTTTTCCGGAATGCATTTTTCAGGGTTTAAAAATAGTCATCATTTAAATGGATATTTTAGATTAGAAAAAAAAATTTTTGGGTATTCCGTCATTTCCTGCAACAACATTTGTTTCAAACCATACAGTTTCCCTCATCGGGGCAGAAAAGTATAGGGGGTCGACTTTACGTTGGGCTCGTTTGTCTGTCTACTAAAAACCTTAAAAGAACTTATTTTAAAATTATTTATAAAAGAAAACCCTAATTGCCAAGTCAAATGAGACCCCGGAAAAACATAAACATATTAGAAACGTAACCTTAATATCATTAATTTGGGAGATTATTTTCAGGATGCTTCAAAAAAAAAGTTAATAGTATCTTGTTCGTTTTTCCTTTCCCCTTTTGGGGAAAAAAATTTGTTTTCAAATATTTCATGGGTTTTTTTGGGAAAAATACATTGTTTTAAATTTCCCCAAATATGTAGTCAATTTGAGAGAGCAATATATTATGAAAATTAAGTGATTAAAAAATTTCCCCAGTTTTGCCCTTTAAACTTGCAGAAATTTATAAAAAAAATTGTAACATTTTAAAATTTTTTTCAGAACGAAAAGTATTTTTTCAGATCAAATGTCTTCATATTTATAACAATACAAAATTCTTTCTTTTATTATCCCCAATAAACTGCTCTCTTAAATTTTTTTGGGAAATTTGGGAAATTAAACCCAAGGGGTTTTTCCCAAAAGCAGGCTATGAAATTTTAAAATTAAAACAATTTTTTATCGGGAAAAAAGGAAGAAAAAACAAAAAAATTGTATTGAACTTTTTTTTTGGGGAAATATCTAAAAGAATAACTCCTTAAATTTAAATGACTTATTTTTCTGTTCACCCTGTATCATAATACAAATAAAATTTTTTAAAAATGGAATTTTAAATATTTTATAAATTAATAAAACTAATTAAAAATTGTTTTATTATTTGCACAGGCAGAAAAATTCGGTCATTAAGTAAAAAAAATTAAAGTAGTGTTCTCAGTTAAAATTAAATTGACCTCATTTTCCCTTACAAACCAATGTGGTTTATAAAAAGGTTTTTAAAATTAAGATAAATCAGGTTAAGTTCAGGATATGGAATCCCAAAGGTCTTTAAAATTGGAAATTCACCTTGAAACCCAAAAACCCAAAATTACCCTTTAGTTGCCACGATGGGTTCCACAGATCTCCCCTGTTTGTAAAAAAATAAAATCATAGTCAAACTGTCTACCTTTTAACCCCAAAACTTTTACCTTACCCTTGGTACACAATATCCTTTTTACAGTAGACATGTTTCCCAGTCCTTTCCCCCACCCCAACCATAAGATGTCTGATGGGGACCGGGGAGACTTAAACATCTTGCATACTCATTTTGACCGCAAAAAGGAAGGCTCTGACAGCTGCTATAATTTGGGGAAAAACAAAAGTTACAGGGGAACTGAGTACACATTCCTAACACTTCAAGGTTTTGTTGACTTACCATGAAAACCTTTCTTCCCCCAAAAATTAAGATTTCTTGGGACAGAAAAAAATATTACATTCACCTTGTTAAGTACAAAACCCAGATTTTTCTTTCTTCTTTATCCCTCTAAAATTAAAAAGTATTTTTTCCCCAAATTTTGTTTTTTATACAGCAATTCGTAATAATAACTCCTGAAAAGGGGGGGCCCTAAAAATGGTTTTCAAACTTGTAGCAGGGGGCCTTTTTAGGTTCAGACGTTCAGTTACAGAATTTGTGGCAGTTTTTAAAAATTTGTGAACCCTTGTGTCGTTCCCCCGGGGAAAGAAAAGGATGAAGAAAAATAAACAAGATGAAGGCAATGGTTCCGAAAAAAAAAAAAGGGGGCAAACATGCTAATTTAAAATGGGGAGAAGAGATAGAAGATAAAAAGTAGAAAATTTCAGATTTTGGGGTGACTTAAGTAGTCCCATGGGCTGCTGCCGGGAAAGTCAAAAAAAATTTTTAAATAAAAGAAAAAAATTTTTCCCCGGACCTAGGGAAAAAATTTTAAAGGAAAAAAAACTAGTGAAGTTTTTTGTGTGAAGTGTGGCATTGTATGGAGCAGAAACATGGGCATTACGACGAAGTAAAGGGCATACATTTAAAGTAAATTTTTTTAAAAAAAAAGCCCAAAAATAGGGGTTTGAGATTTAAGCATATGGTGGGGTTTTTTGTGGCCATTTTGAATTATTTTGGGGGGGAAAAAACACCTAGACTTTGTTATAGGAGGGGAAAATTTTTCCCAGAGATTTTCAGGGAAACAACCAAAAGCCCAAACAGTTTTTGTGTGATAACAGTCATTGTCAGCCAGGACGATGGGAGCTTTTACAAATACCCCTTTCCCCTCCCATCTTGAAACATTTATCATTAATTTTAAACTTTAGTAGATTGGCGGTACTTCTTTTTACGTCCCGGGAAAAGCCACCTCAGAAAAAATTCTTTGGCACGTGAAAGGTTGTTTGGGTTTTGGATCATCTTCAAGTTCAGGGAAATAACCTCATGGAAGAAAAATAAGCAACGAAAAGGGGGGGAAAAGTAGGATATAAAAAAAAAAGAAGATTAAGGAGAAGGACCTTCAGCCAGAACAGAGTAGGCCCCACTATTTTTTCTTAAAACAACTATTTTCCAATTTTTTCATTTAAAATGTATTTCTATAAATTTAAATTATAAATGTTTCAGTTTTCCCAAGTTTCTACAAAATCTTAAAAAATGGCTGGTTTAATTTTTTGGGACCGTTAACAAATTTTTCCAGATGGGTTTTTTTTTCTCCCAAATTTTTTTTCTGGACCTTTTTTTTTTCAAAACCTTATCAAAATTTTTAACTAGTAGGGCAGATTTTTGTTTTTCACAACAGGGAAATAATTTATGCCTTTTAACATTTATCCGGGTTTATTTTAAAATATCATTGCATTAGTCTATGTCTATTGGGCCCCAAGCTAAAAAGATTTTTTGGATGTACAGTGGGGGCAAAAAAAAAAAACCCCCGGGCCGACTGTTTTAGCTGATACCAAAAAAACCTTTCTGGGTATTGTTTTCAAACTGTGGAATTTCAAATGGAAAAGGGAGGAAAAAAAATTATACTACTTTTTAAAGTAGAAATGGGCATTTTTCTTTGGGCTAAATTTGAAATGTAATTTGATGCCAGATGAAAAAAAAACTCTCAAAATTTTTTTTTCTGTAAGTTTGAGGCACTAAAGGAAAAAAAAAAACGGGAAGAATCAACAAAATAATAAATTTAATTCCCCAAATTTTTTGCCTTTACAAGATGGATGTATTTTGTATTTTGCAAAATTTGAATCTTGACTCTAAATCAGCTACAAGGGTCAGTCCTGTTTTTTGGGCCCCCATGCTTTAATTTAAATTTCTAATTCGCTTTCCAGAACTTTATTTAAAATGATTTTTAATTGAAAAATTAAATTTTTAAAAACAAAAATATGAATATACCGGGGAAAATAACACCACAATTTTGGCCTTATATCTGTCCCTTTTATATTTTTTTTCCTTCAAATTACCCCCTTGTGAAAAACACCTCTTCCTTTTTAGAAATTTTTTTAAACACCCCGTATGGCCCATTCCATCTCAGCCCCTACAGGTTTTGGGATCTCGTTTCCCTCTCTTCGTTTCTCTTTCCTTTAAGAAAAATCCCGGTCCCCGTTTCTTTTTTAAGCCCCATCACGTATCTCTGATTTTTTATGGGAAAATGAACCAAAACTTCACAAGGTTTTGGTTTTTTTATCTTCCAGAAACTTTCCCGCCAAGAAATTTCATTACTTTTTTTTTATCCATTACTGTGCAGATAAAGGGAAGCGTTAAGATAAACGGAATCGGTTTAAACTTCCCCTTATTCCCATTAAGTAATATTTTTCCCGCCGTATCTCTTGCGGTTTGGCCTTCTCTATTTTCCCCCTTTCTCCTCTTTTCCCGGGCTCCGGGGAAAACAACAAAAGGGAAAAGGGAAATCGGCATGGATTCATTAATTTTTTTTTTGCTCACCCGAAAAGGTTCTCCCAATTATCAGGATATACCCCGAAGAAATAAAAAAAAAGACCCATGGGGCTTAAAGGGTTTTATTTCGTTTTTTACGTTCTTTCGGGATTTTAACATAATTTTTATTTTAAATTTTTTATTCTTTTCTAACGTTTAAACAGCTCGATTAGAAAATTGATGATAATTAAAAAAAAACCAAATTTTAAAAATACAAAAAGGCCCGACTGTCTCAGATCTAACCTTTGGTCTTCCCCTCTAGATTGCTCGGATTCGGCCCCAAAAATCATCGTGATAAATATTAAAAGGGTTAAAACAGATGTTGAGTGAAATTTCTCGGGGCCTCCACCTTCCCTCATTTCATTTTAATCTGCAGGAGGTGTTAGTGAAATATCTTTTCACTAAAACTTTTTAAAAAAAGACTTCATATTTTGTACACTTGTTTTCTTTAAAAAATGTTATCGTATAAAATTGTATTATGATCCTTTTAAAGATTTTAAAAAATTCATATTCTCAAAAATAATTTTTATTTTAAAAATATATCTTACCCTTTCAACATTTTTAAATTTTTAACCCTGACTGCTTTTTAAGACACTCCTATGTGGTTGAAAAGGCTAAAAATTTTACAAATTTCAAATTTACGAAAATAAATGAGGAGACAATTTTTTTTAAATTTTATGCAAATCCAAAAAATTTAAATTTTTAGTGTTCACTAAATAAATTTTATTTTATTTTTTTTTTTTAATTTTGGGAAAACATTTAGGACATACATGATATGGTTTTAAAAAAAAAATTTAATATCCCGAATTTCAGATTTTCATCTATAAATGGGAGACAATTTTTTTTTTATACTAAAAAAAAATTTAAATTTCCAAATTCCTAAATCATTTAATTTTTTTTTTTAAATTTTTAAGTATTTGGGACTTTTTTGATATGGGAAAAAAAAATTTTAAAAATCCCAAAATTTTAAATTTATATCCATAAATGGGAGAATTTTTTAAAAATTTTAACCCTTTAAAAATTTTAAAATTTTTAGTGTCCATTAAAAAAATTGATTTTTTTTTTTATATTTGAAAGGGTTTTGTAGTTTTTAACAAAAATACAAATTGTTTTGTTTTGCAAAAAAAACCTTTTATAGGCCAAAAAAAGTCTAAATATTTCCTTCCTAGGGATCAAAATTTAAACCCTTTCACTTTGGGGGAAAAGGGAAAAATTTCTGAAAAATTGAGAGAAAAAAGGGTTTAAATAAAAAGCATAAATTTTAAATTTAAAAAACCCAAAAATTTAAATATAGTAATTTTATTTTTAAACGCCGCAATCATTGAAACTTTTCCCAAAAAATTTAAAAAAAGATTTCATCAAAAAATAAAATGTATTATGATTGAAATGACCAAAAATTTCACCCCTCTCCCCCCCTTAAAAATTGGTTTTGGGTGAAGTCCTGGGACTGGTACTTCTCTCTGGGATTTAATTTTTGGGTCTCCGTCCTTAAAATTTATTAAAAGGGACTTTTCTGGGGATGGAAATTTGCTCTGCGGGGCCCCAGGAAGGGTGGGTCACCTGTTAGAATCGGAAACAGAAATTTCCCCCCAGGCCATCCGTCCCCCCGGATAATCATTTGCATGTATAGGGGCCCTTGTGGATAATTAGTGTCTAAAAAATTTTGAATACGTTCCCGGGCCAGCCCTCAAAACCACACCGAACTTTGTACACCCTTTTTTCACTTTATCTTTCTGGGGAAAAATGTCAATCGTAGTAATTGGCGCTAGATTCCCCTATTTAAGTTACGTAGGGCCTTTTATTATAAAGTCAATATCAGTTAATTGTCGTTTTGGGCTAGTATATTTCGGCGGAATTATGAAATGTTTTGTCAGTGGGAACATATAAATTAGCAGATTACATGTCCTTTTCTTGGAAACCAAAGCTATATTTAAACTAAAAATTTAAATTTTTGTCCCAAAATTAAAAAATAATGAAAAAAACGAATGTCAACCATTAAAATTTTGCAAAATACCCATCAAATAAGTATTCATCCTTTAGTTAAATGTATCGAGTTTACTGTAATACCGTTTTGTTAAATTTAAATTTAAATTTAAAATTTTGTATTTACTCACTCCCCACCCCATTTACCCATATATATATATATATATATATATATATATATTTTTCATTTATTTATCTGTTGGGATAACAATAGATCAATTCACTGGTTACTTTTTCCACCCCCCTGACTACTTTTCTTTTTTTTTGCATATTTGCAGATATTTACAAAAAAATTTACTCCCAAACTCCTTCCCCTTACTATAAAAAATAATAAATTTTTTTGTATTTTTAGGAAATAATTTTAATGGAAAAAAAAATCTTAAAATTTTAAAACTCAAAAAAGGTTAGTTATGCCCCCTTTCCCGGATAAAGATATACATGAACAATTTTTAACTCTGGCTTTTTTTTTAGTACCCGGAATCCAATTTAAAAAGCCAAAACTTAAAAACAACTAATTTTTTTTAAAAATTTCCCAATTTAAAAAAATAATACACAGAAACCTTTGGGGGGTTTTTTTTGGGCTGTTTCCTTTTGAAATTTTTTTTAAATTTTGCAAGGGGCCTTTCATGAACTTTTAAATTAAAATTTTAAATTTTTATAATTCCCCCTTCCCTTTTTAAAGATTCAAAAAAAATTTTTTAAAATTTTTAAATAATTAATTTGTTTTAACTCCGGATTTGTAAAGAATTTCACCAAAAAAATTTTTAAAAAACCTTTTTGATAAGTTTTATTCCGAAAAAATTTAGGGGGGCGAAATTTAAAAGGGTAAATTTTTAAAATAAAAAAACCTTCCCAAAAAAAGGGCCAAATTTAATGAATTAAAAAAAGGGTTTAGTTTAAGGGGCCAAAGAAAACAAAGGGTTTAAAGTATTTAAAATATTTCCTCATTTCACTCGGCTTACTTCAAACCGGGGGGCAGTAACATAAACACTGCAACGTTCCCAAAGGAATTTGCGACTCTAAAAGGGGTGATTATGGCGAGTGCAACACGACATTGATTTGGACTACTTGTATATGATAAGATATTTTCATAAGTAAAATGAGGAAGGAAAATACCAAGTATATAAGGAATGTGTCATTTAAAAACAGAAATTTATTTATCACATGGAAAAAAATTTCATAGGTATATAACATTTTCAGTTAAAGACATTTTCTAAATAAGAATCATTAAATTTGTTTTTTTTGAAATTTTTGCATTTAGTTCCCCAAAAATATGTACCAAGACAAAACTAGTCTATTTTCTGATATCGATTTGAACACATTAAAAAAGTGTTGCAAAATATTGTTTGTAATTATTGTATTGTATTTAATGTATTTTATTTATTTTCCCTATTTCTACATCCCATACTCTGAATATTTAAAATGTCAAAAATCTTAATAGTACTACAAATTCTTAATTTAGTCACAGTCTTTGAAATTATACAGAAACTTTTACAACAAGTCTACTAATAAACAAAAAGTTTGAATCAATACCCAAATATTGTACACCAAATGGACAATAAAGGGAAAGAAAGAAAATCTCATATAAATTATATGACTATTAAAATATAAATGGGAAAAGGAAAAGTTGAAAGTTAAAGTCAAATATTTTTTTAAAAAAGTTAATACAAAGTTAATCTAAATACAATTCTCAATGTAACATAAGTTATATCAATTTAAAAAAAATATCATATGAGATTTTAATTTTTTAACTTTTTAAAGAACAGACTTAAAAAAGGGGGAAATTATTTTATGATAATAGCTTTTATAGACCCTTAACAATCATCGCACTAATGGGGGTTTTAAAAACCTGAAACTGCGGATAATAGTAATCTAGCTTTCATGATATTAATTTTAAAAATGTTAAACATTTCTAAAAAATAAACTTCTCCAAAAAACAAATATTTTTTAAAATATACTCATTTAATAAGAACTTTTGTTTTTTTTAGATTAGTGGTAGTATTTTATTTATCAAAATATTCAACTGAGGTTAATCAGAATCTAAAATCATCGTGGGCGAAAGTGGCCGAAGAATTGTCATGAGTTCTAAACCAAAATTTGCACCAAGTTTTTTTTATCCACAGGGGGCATTTTTTACTGGGTGCTTTTCGTTGTATAGGGGGCAGATGACGAAGATAAGCATATCTTACAAAATTGTCTTCTTAAAGAAATATATACCCCACCACCCTTTAAAAAATGTATATTTTTTTATAAGTGTTATTCCTTCCATCCATGCAGAATTTTGATAAAATTATATATGTCAAATTCTGAAAATTTCTCTCTAATCTAATGGAGAAATATTTGGTTACATAAAATGTTTTCTGGAATTAGACATTTTAAATTTTTCCTTTAAATATTTGTACCAAAAAACTCTTTAAAATTTACACCGAAATTTTAATATTCTTATAATTCTTTCTTGCCAAAGGTAACATTCATATTAACAGTTCTGGCTAAATGGTTGAGTATCTACACAGCAAGGGAAGAAATTTAAATTTTGAATATTTTTGTCATTGATTTTGGTTTTTTTAATTTATTTAAAAAAGGAGGTTGAGGCGAATTTAAATTTTTTGCTCCTACTAAGAAAAATAGCTTCAATATTTTTCTGTTATCAAAAAAATGGGGAAGATATAATTTGAACACTTTTAAGAAAATGAGCGAAAAAAACAATTTTTTAAACCCAATAATTTGGTAAATTTTTATAGATTCGTAAATTTCTTTTACTGATCGCAAAAAAGTTCATATTAAATTTAAAAAAAAATAAAAAGCATTTTTTTTACCCTGGAATATTATTAATATTTTAATAAACATTTTGGAAGATATGAAAAAAACTTTTATCGTTTAACTGTTTTTTAAATTTTTTTAATTTCTTAATAAATTATATCTTTTATTAATTCTACATAGATAAAATTTCCCTTTTATATTATTATTTTAGTGAACAGCGTGTTTTTCCCCGAAAAAACCCATATTTGTTATTATCTGCAGAAAAAGTGGGCTTTTAAAGTTCGCAGAAATCAAGTTGGACATTCTATATTTCGACTGCTTGTAGGAAATTAGACACCCCCTTACGGGCACTAAAAAAGGGGTTTCCCATTTGAATGGGAATTGTTCTGTGTCTTGTAGTGATACTTTTTTTAAAAGGGAAAAACAGAAATTTTTATTGATTAGGATATCCTAGATCACTGATTTTAAATTAATGAACTCTTTTTTTTGTTGAAAATTGTCCTTTTTAAGGACAAAAACTTTAAACCCCTGTGGTACAAAAGGCGCAACACAAGTCTCGGGGCGGGCGGGAAATGCATACAGTACTGTATTCTTGATGGATAACCAATAAAATTTTTATTCATTTCCCCTCCCTCCCCTACCCTTATTGGACTGAACTTTCAATTCTGTTTTGTCAACTTGGGGAGCCACTGTCTTGTTAAATTATCCAATCGTTATCTTGGAAGGGTTGCGAAATCTGAAAATCGCGGATAGTCAGCCCTGGGATCGAAACCTGATCTCCCCGATCCCACTTGGACTCACACCTTTATTTTTTCAAAAAGGGGATACAGAATATTATCATCCTTTAAAAGCGGGTGAACCTGGAATTTCGGGCCCAAAGGCCGAAAAGTAACCTAGGGCCAATATATCCTCAGTTCAGAAAAATGTCAAAAACAATTACTCTCATCATAATGAAATCTGAACCCCTTTCCCACCCGACCGGATCCGGGGACCATTCTTATTTCCCCATTCCAGTATCAAGCTGCAAGAAATCGCCTCTTGTTTTAGAAGGGTTTCCGGCTCTTTAGCGGGAGGGGTTGCTGTTCCGTGGGCGTTAATGGGGTGGATTAGGGTGGCCTCCGCTCGTGGGTTGCGGGGGGTGAGCGGGGATGAATGTACACCCAAGCAGAGAAGGACAACATTCCCAGATGGCGTACATCACCCCCCTCTCCCCTCGGAGAGGGTGTGGGGTGCTACACCTAAAATTTTCCACACCTTTTCCCAAATTTACCCATATTTACGTCCTTTACTTCAAAACGGGTTCGGCTCTGATTTTCGCCACCCTCCTTTTTAAAGAATGAGTTCCTCTGAGTTTTTACGTTTTTCTCTCAATATCATTAATTTTCTGTAAAAGGGGGGGGGTTAAGGGTTAAAAGATGTCTGTATTAGTGGGGAAAATACCCCTTTTTGGCCCCTCTTACTACAAATGAGATTCTGTAAAAAAAACATGTAATTGTAGGAACTAAAATACAGTAGGCCTATATCAGTTTTAAAAAAATTTTATTCAAGTCTTAAAATAATTTAATTTATACTTTTCAAGTGTGTGAAGTTCTGAAAACAAAACTGTTTTTCAGTAAAAAATACATTATCAAAAAAAAAACCCCGGACCGACTTTTGGCGATTTAGGCCTTTTCCTCCAGGACACGATGACTGGTAACTAAGACTTTGTGGTTGAACCTCCGGGAAGGAAAATTTTTTTCCCTTTTTCAAATTTTTTCCCAAAAACTTTTCGTTTCGCGATATTTTACCCGTTAACTTATTATTCCCCGAACATGAATTTTCCCTTTTTTCAATGACTTTTGAAATGGGGTTCAGCGTCAAACTGCAAAAATTTCAATGATTACTGCTATCTTGTGAATGCCGTTGGGGTGCGCATGGTCATTTTTGGGGGCTTTGATTTTTCCTCGGTCTTTTTTTATACGTATTTCCTTTTTTAAAAAAAAATCACTTTAACACTTTCAACTTATCCCAAAGGGGTTTTTCTTCTTTTCAAAAATTTAGTTTTAAAAATTTTCTGGTAAAGATTTAACAAATTCTGGATGGAGGAATCCTAACAATTTAACGGCATAAATTTCCCCGTAGACTCAATTAATTTTTTGCTACAGTTTCTGAACAAATAATTCAGATTTGTATTATCATCATCATGTCGTTCTCTTTTGAAAAATAATCAATGAGGCATTAGGTTAAGCGAAGTCTTGCTACAAGCAAAACTTTTATCTTTCCACCCCTGGGGATGTAAAGCGGACGCGGTAGTGCAAAACAGCTAAACACATAAAAGGCGTGGAAAGATAAAATGTATAACACTGATTTACGGGGGTACAACGTAGACAAAAAAGCCACAACTTTGCATGCAAAATTTTGGCTAGATATAATCAGTTACTCGAAGGGGCCCCATCAAGTAAGTCTCCGGGTCCCTCGCCCTACTAAAGGCCTTTGCCCTTCGCGGTATATCATCTCATTGTTTGGTTAGATTGATTCATTCATTCATTCATTCTTCCATTTTTCATTAACCTTCTTCTTCTTCATTACATTTTTTCATTTTTCCCTTCTTATAGCCGAAACCCTTTTCCCGCCTTTTTTTTGTCCCTTTTTTCAACAACCCCTTTATCTTTTCCCCATCATCATAAACATCATCATCATCATCATATCGTTTTGTCATCATACCTGATCTCAACATCAAAGTTTTCCCATCACTGTAAAAAAGCTCCAATAACGAGATAATGAATCGGATAACCTGGAATAAATTTTTGAATACGGGAAGTATATAGAAGGCAGAAAAGTTTAAAGTTCTTAAAATAACTATTCTCTTCTTTTGCCAAACGTAGTACATAATAAAGGACAAATAAACATAATGTACTACAATTTATTCCCCAAAGTGGAAAAAATTTTACATATTGTGTAGGATCAATCAGTAATATACCGTTAAAACTCCCCGGGTCGGTTTCAGTAATGTAACAATTCTCACAAAGTTAAACCGAACATGTATTTCAAGTTGATAAAGCTATTCAGAATGGAATATTTCTTGATCACGAAGGTTTTCCCAAAATTTTAGAAGAGGAAAATTACTCATGTCAGAACATCCTTTAAGAAACCCCTTCGGAGAAATAAAATAAAATAAAATAATATAATATAATATAATATAATATAATATAATATAATATAATATAATATAATATAATATAATATAATATAAATAAAAATAGGAACAAAACTCAGGCTATTGCTTAAATTGGAAAGACAATCCGAACTTTGTTATTGGTAGTGCCAAACTAGGAAAAAGTACAATAAGTATCAGACATCCCTTCTCTTGTTCTTATCACCAGTGAGACCTGCTGAGTTGTCTCACACGTGAAAGGGCTACTTTCTAATGAGATTACACAATTATTTTAATTGCTATTTTTATTCGTGTTCTTATTATTTTCCAAAATGAGTTCCACATGTTCATTCATGTCAGTCCAGCTTCACAGCCAATTTAAATACTAAGTACAAAAAAATTTTTTGGACTAATGGAAGTTTAATTTACTCATGTCCATCGCAGCATCGTTCCGCGATTTAACGGGGTAGTCAGACAAACTGAGAATATCATCAATACATTGAAATACAGATGTTTAAGAAAAGGGTTCCCCTAAACACCATACTTCTGTACTAGATCTGCGAATACAGATTTTCACGTAACTAATTATAAAATATTAGACGGCTTTATAACCTAGATGGCTTAATACTTTTACTAACCCTACACTTTTATTTTAGTTATGAGGATACAAGTTTGGTACTTCGTAATTTAAGTGAATTCTTATAAATTTCTTAAAAACATCATTTCTGTTGTTTGAAATCGACTTCGTCATTAGTTCTTAAGTAATTTCAAATTCTCATCTTCATATAAACAAATAAAGCCTTTTTTGTATATATGTTCATCTAATTTCTTCTTTTACTTTTTACTTCTTCCTCAAAATAGGATATTCATTGATTTTCAAAAATTATTTTGAATATGGAGGAATCAGATTTACCTAACAATATTAAATGGCTTTGTGTATGAAACCAGCACTTGCCCAAAAGGGTTGTGCGGAAGTCCTGTAAGTCTACGTGTCCTGTCTAAAAAAAGGGTTTAAAAAATATCTTCCTTTCAAACGGTCCTCGCCAAACATTTACCTGTCCTACACATTGACATCTCTTTCGGTCGATTTTCAACCAGAAACTAAAGATTTATTGAAAGCATTATAACTGTAGATCAATGATGACGACAGGAAAATCTAATACAAAGTTTGTTTGCTTTATCATAATCAGTTAGAACCTGGGAAAAAAGTTCCAATCCATGGGGAAGACAAAATGCTTAGTCAAGTATATGTCGAATAGTGGGTATCGACTGGAGCGTGTGATTAATTGAAATCAATAAGGAAAAAGTTAAACCAGCGAAAATATCGAGAAATTACAATTTAAATTTAAAGTGGTGATTAATCAGTTTATCTTAGTGCACATGTGAATGAGCAATAACGTTATCATGAAATGGAGATTTGCATGAGAAGGAGCAATGCATTCGTTGCTGAACCAATTAACGAAATTTGAAAAGAATAGAAATTAAAGCAGTTAGTTTGTCCTTCTCAACACCAACTGGGAGAGGATTAATGTCTATCTTCAGATTCCCCTTAATACTTAATTTTTAGCCCAAAAAGTAGATAAATATTTCATCTTATATCCTGAATATTCATAATATAACATTTAAATTTTTAAAAATTTCCATATATTCTTACGACTATTCTTTATTTCTCATTCGTTCTCTCCCCTTATCTTCATTTAATTTTGCCCTCTTTCTGTTTTCTTAACGTCCGTTTCTTATTTATTTTCCCCTCTCATCTTTTTCTTTAAATGTGTTTCTTATTCCTTACTTCTTTATGTATCCTTACTTCATTTTCATTTCCTTTTCATTTATATTTCCCACCTTCTCGTTGATTTAATGATTACATTGTTTACATTTGTGAAGTTCTAACATAATATTATTTGTTTATCACTCTTCCGTTTGTTACATTTGTCTCACTTAGTAACATTTTCCTTATCTCTCCCATTCTTAGACAGTTAATAACGTATTATAATGAATTAGTCTATTATCTCCTCTTCTTGTTCATCAATTTTATCAATTGAATTTTCTTCCCTTCATTCTTTCGTTTCTGTTTATTTTATTTCTTAATTTTATCTTTACGTACTTCTTTATTTTAATTTGGTTCTTTTCCTAGGCTCCATTTTTATTTAATTCTTAATTAGGATCTTCTCTCTCCTTGCTTCCTGTCCTTGCTCTCTTTCGTCCCCAGTTCTTTATTTTTTCATCTTCAGTCTTTCAGTTGTACTTATCTCTTAATCCGTTTCTTTCTCTACTTATTTCCTTTTCCCAAATCTTCATTTTTATGTGCACTCTTTACACACTCTTCATTTCAAACTTCCCAATCCAAATAACTAATTATTTAAATTGAATTCAATTTGAAAAAACACGTCAATTTAGATTTGAGGGAAGCCCAAACCAGGCTTAATTGCATTTTAGATTTTACCCTTCACCCCAGCCACACATTTTGAAATTTCAATGACAACCCCTATATTTTATACTTACAGTAAATATGAAAGAGCATTCAATTATTGTTTATACACCTAATTCATTTGTTTTCCATCTTTTTTTTTCTATCATCGCCTGGCAACCTGGTTGTTGTTATTGTTGATTAGAGCTAAAGGGATAAAGCTACAAAAACTTATTGAGCATTTCATGTAATAGTTGTGTTTGTGTATTAAATTATTTGAAAAAGTCTATACATTTCAAGAAGAACATAAATCATCCTTATTGATTAAATTTAAATTACAAAAAATAAGCTGTGTTTTCATTCTACAATCAACTGATTATATATAAAAAAAATCAGGTTGCAGGCGATGATAAAAACAAAAGATGCGAAAACAAATGAATTAGGTGTATAAACAATTGAATGCTCTTTCATTTTACTGTAAGTATAAAAATAGGGTGCTATTTGAAATTTTAAAGTGGGAGGCTGGAGATGGGGGAGTCAAATGTAAATGCAATTAACCTGATTTCAGACTTCCCTCTAATATCTAAATTGACGTGTTTTTTTTAAATTAAATTCAGTTTGAATAATTTGTTTTTTAAGTTTGGGAGTTTTGAAATGAAAGCCTATATAATATGTCTTTAATTAATTCTTTCATTCTTCTCCACATTTTTCTTTCTTTCTTTATTTCTTATATTAGGCCTACCTATTATTCTGAACTCTTACCCCTTTTCTTCCCTATTTATTTCCAATCTTTTCCTTTCTTTGTTTTCCCTTTTTATTCCCTCTTCTTTTCCCCATTTTACATTTTTATCTTAATCTCTCTTGTTCTTTCTTATACTTTCTTTCCCCTTTCTTTCATAAATTTTCATTTTCTCCTATTTTTATTAAAATTCCTTTTTATTCATTCTTTATTCTTTTTTTTCTTTTCTTCTTCATGTATCATTTTAAATCATTTTCTGGCCATTTGCCCTCTATTCTAATAAATATTTATAATTTTTAAATTTCCCCCGTTATAGGCCTAAGTTATATTTTATAGTATTAATTGAAAACTTGCTATTTTTTTACAAAATATGAATAAAGTTTCTGCAGTATACTCAATTATAAGTGTAACTTAAGTCATTAAATTAATATTCACCTTCCCCCTCGTTATTTTCATAATTCTCTAGTTTTTATACCCTTTAAATTTCTAAAAGGGATTATCATTTGTTCTTTACTGAAACATGAATTGAACGTGCGCTGTGCGTGTTACATATGAAACATTTAGTTTGAACCTTGTAAACTACTTTAATTTTGAAGTTCTAGGAATTTTGCTATATTCTCATTTTTTTTCAAACTTTTTTCTTAATACTACAGTACAATACAACATTAATGTCTTCTTAATTATGAAACTCGTTTACAAAGTTCTGGGTGTAATCTTGTTTCAGACTTAAATTATGCAAGTACTAATTAATATGTTTAATATACAATAGAGACTTAAATGAAACGCCTCGTCTGAAATACATCAGCAATCCAGAAATAGAGCTCCGAAACCCAATATCGTAACTCAATTTTGATCCTGGTGAAAATATTTTGCAGAGGTTTCAGCTGTTTAAATAGTACTTACTTAAAAATTTTGGGAAAACTGATAACGACATAGATTTCACTTTTCTTTTAAATATAAACGTCCCTGTTCACCTAATCATCATTATCATAAATTATCTTCATCATCATCATCATCCATAAACCCCGATCATCATCATCTTAAACCATATGGTTAGTACGTTATCGATTTCCGATAATCCTTATCAATTTTATTGGTTCCTATACTCCTCAGTTTTTAGGCCTATTGTTATTTAGACATCAATTTATTGCAAATACATATGGCCGTTCAGGAAAAGTGGTGTAAGTCAAAATTAGTAATGAAGTTTAAAGTAAAAATTCTTGAAAATACAGCAAAGTAGCAATTAATATGGCCTTCTTGCTATCCACTGACTACTAATAGTTTAAATAAATTGAATATTAATTGCTACTTTGCGCTGTATTTTACAGAATGTTCCATCATTACCCCTTTTTTACTTACACCACTTCTGCTCTGAACGGCTCATATTTAATTTGTTCTTACATGTGATACGGAATTAACTTTTTCAATAAGTTTCATGTTCTTCTGTGTTTGTATGTAAAGTTTTATAGTGCATTCATTCATTCATTTAGTGTTCTGCCTAGGTCTTTCAATTTCAAAACCAGCTTTTCTCAAATCTTTCCCATTTTCTGCCTTCCTCTTTGTTTCCTGGTATGATCCATATCTTAATATCGTCTATCATCGATATCTTCACCAACTCTTCTCCCTTTCACCATTTCTTCCAGAGCATTTATAGTGCATATAATTGACATTTCCGATGTTGCTGCGTATTTCATCATTATTCCAGGGATCAAGCATGTTATAATAATCATTTTCAATTTTAATTTTAAAATTAATATTTAAACACTTTAGTGACAAGATAAATTTCTGACAATGCAGGCACCGTAAGGAACCTCTCGAAACTACAACAAAATCACGTGATGTTACTGGGAATAACATTCCTATTTACATTGTAATTAGGAGTGTTTGCGAAGCCCATCCAGAGTTAATGCTTAAAAAGAAAAATTTAAGATCATTACCCTCAGAGATAAAACTTACTTGCAGGGTCCTACGTGGATTGAAGCTGCTCTTTCTATTCAGATAATTTCAATCATTTAAAAAGAATTCGTTGGTGCACTATGAAACTGAAGTTTGGCAATTGAACGTTCACAGAATATTTTAATAGTGAATATTTGCAAACGGACTTGTTTAATCAAGACACATTTCAAAGTTATAGCTGAAATCACACAAAAAAAAATTTGAAAAAAATGGTTTTCTTCACAAAAATCTTTATCAAACCTAAGGAGGTTTGGAGTAAACTTCAAGTGCTCCTTTAAAGTATGCAAAAATTAAGTCTTAAATTATGCACTTTTGGATAAATTTCTTCAAAAGGGGAAACGTTTGTGCTTCAGAAGAATTTCGTCAAGCTAGTAAATTGCTTCAAAATTTTCCCAGTAACACATTCTTAGGCCTACGTGGAAAGGTCCTTCTCAGCATATACACCGAATATACCCAAACATGTAACCAGGTACGTAGAATTTAACACGAGTAAGACATATAGGCTAATACATATTCCGAAGTGATATAGTTTAAAAGTTGTGTAATCAAGGTGTATATACGTATATAAACTTGTGTTACGTGATAAAATATCATAAACTTACTCCTGAGCATTTGGAGAAAATAATCGTTGTGCACTGCAAATCAAATTAAAACAACCAGAATGATGTCTAAGGAAGAATGTAGCTACATTTTAATGCCAAAATGCATAAGTTTACAATTAAATTTTTGTGCATGTTTAGTGCATATTTTCAAAATTATAGAGCATATTTGAAAGATTTTGGCAGCATAGATGCATACATTTTAGATATTTTTAGTGCATATAAATCCGATGTCTAGTTATTATGCTCTTTCTGACTATTTCATAACTCAATAAGATATTCTTTATAGTTTCTCCTATGCAAACAATTATTCATCTTAATTACATTTTTACTTTTAGTCCATCCTAATAACTATGTTATGCTTTCTTTACTGTTGTTAGGCATAGCCCTCGACTCTTCTAAGATATTTAATCTAGCAGTTACAATTATTATCCTCAAGTCCCTCTTTCAAATATTTATGATTTGCATAAAAAATAGTTCAAGACATTACTTTGTGTAATTTAATGATTTTTTTTTTCAAAATTTTAAAATATTTTTGGAGTGCTCCATGAAATTAACACAATTCATTTAATTTTATTTCTACATTTTTTCATATTCAGTGTTACATTAAAACTTTCGTATTTGAAGCTATAGTCTCCCCTAATAGTTTACATTTATCACTATTTTAGCTCTAATTAATTCTGTACATAGGAAGGCTATTGCTTTTGTTGGTTTATGTATCAGGAAAATCCCTGTTTGTGTGAATGATTGGTTCCTTCCGAGGTTTTCCCCAGCCGTGGGACTGATGCCGAGTTGTCTATGGCGAGTCCTCGGTCTCACTTCACTTCACCGTTTGGTCTGATTACCTGGTTGGGCTTTTCCGAGATTTTCCCCAACCATAAGGCAAATGCTAAGTAATCTGTTGGCGAATTCTCGGCATCATCTTATCTCTCACTACACTGCCAAAAATTGTAAAAGTTGAAATTGAAATTGTAAAAAATTTTAAAATTGTAATTGTAATCTTGTAAAACTTTGAGTTGTTCCACATCTTAAAGCTTCATCGCTAATGTAAGATTATAGAATATAATAAATAAATGAAATGAAATTAATTTGTCTGAACCTTGAATATAGAGAACGAAAAGCTATTTATGCGCGTTGATTTAAGACAGATGGTATTATACATTTTTAAAAGTGAAACTTCCCCTTCAAACCAAGAAAATGTGAAGATTTTATTGTCCTAACACAGATGTAAACCTGCAACTTGCATCTAATTGTGAGTATGAAAAATCCACTTGTGGAAGATTGTATTCCTAACACTTATTGACAGATGCGCAAGTAATTTACAGTATCTGTATGTGCAACTTAAGATTTGTCAGTCTTCATCAAACCAAACTGAAACATTATATTACAAGTGAAGGGTTATATAAGTTAAAATAAAGTCATACGCAAACTACATTTTACCAACTTTGTTAAGATAATGTAGCTTCATCAAATTAGTGGTAACGTGACTCTTGGATTATAAAGCACTATTTTTCACTGCTAATTCTAGAACCCCTTTAAGTTCTCGTCTTACGAAGTAAAGTCATTAACTTTTAGAAAGTCAAACTTTAAAATTTACACTCTTTTGGAATATTCCTATGGGTTTGAGCGAGGAAGTGAATATTCTTGAAGGATGCAGCACGTCTGGTTGTGTTGAAAAACCTTCTTCCAGCGCCTTCCGCCCTATGTAATCCATCCCTACTCCTCGCGTTCTTACTTAACCACATCTCACGTTCCGTTCTGTTCTTATGCATCAATCGCTAAATTGAATCTATCAACCCCTTTCTTCCATTACTTCTTCGTTATAAGAAATACTGAGGAAATATCGTCATACTGTTAACACGATTTAGAAATTTCATGAAAATATACATTTCTAGGTGTCTCTCACACGGAAAATTGGTTTTATTCTATCTGTATTAGTTCCTTTAGCTTTCTGTATATGGAATGGAATAGAATTTAACTGAGGGCACGGATGGCCCAGTACTACGACCTATTGAGATCTATTGCGCTAACCCTCGATATGGAATGAGTTGCATGCCACAGATCTCCTACGCGCACCGCCCTAATCCATGACTCCTTAACGATCAGTTTCTACATCCGACAGAATCCATATACCATTCCTGCCCTCGAGCAAATTCCCCCTGTCGGTCGAGGAAACTCCTCCCCGAATAGGTCCGCCTCGGGTGTCATTGCAGAAGCCATCCAACATCGCTGAACAACATTCCATGGAGGCCGGTTTAGAAGCCAGCAGCTTCGGGAGGCCGCCAGTAAAGTGATCTGAAAAACAAGAAACGAGATGATGAGGAAAGGATGATGGGAAGGAAAGATGGCGAAGATGAGTTCCAATCGCCTGATAAAGGTTATCTAATATTCATCCATAGGAGTGAGGGAAAACACGAAAAAACCTCACCCAAGCAACTCGTCCTGACCGGGAATCGAACCCTGGACCGCTGGATTTGGAGTTAAACTCGCTAACCCCTCAGCCACAACGGTATAAATTCTGCAGCTTAAAATATTGATTGATTTTTAATATTTCATTTTTATGTGACATTCAAAATATAAGAGAAAATCCGTAAAGGGATAGCTGTCCTATAATATGGGAACCATTTGGTTACAGCCATGTAATTAATTTATTTTTATGTACAAAACAAAATTTCTATATAGTTAAGTTTCTTTTTTTATTTGCTTCTCAGCGCTGTCCCTTTAAACTGAATTGTATATTTATTCACTTATAAAACTGTATACATGGTGATTTACAATTAACAAAGAGGAATCATAACATATATCTATATCACATATCGTATCATATCATGTATCGTATAGTAACATTATCATATATCATCATATCATATCATATCATATCATATCATATCATATCATATCATATCATATCATATCGTATATATGACTCATATCATCATATCATATCATATAATATCATGTAAGATTATAATAGCCATATCATTATAATACTTTCATGGATTTGGACCAAATGGATCATCCGTTCCGTCTCAGTTGTACAGTAGTCGTTTCAATGGTTATCCTAATGTCTTGTTCCCAAGGTTGTACATTCTTCATTCATTCTTGAGACAATCTCGTAGCCATTGATGTATCATATATATCACATATATCATATCATATCATATCATATCATATCATATCATATCATATCATATATCATATCATATCATATCATATCATATCATATCATATCATATCATAAGAAGAGCAAAGAGGAAAATCGTGTTAAGTAAAAATTATCGATTTTCTATTTTAATGTATGTAATGTCATGTCATGTCATGTCATGTCATTTGTTAAACAATAATCAGAATATCAATAATCCCTTATCATATCATTACATCACATCATATCATATGTAGTTTGTGTAATAACTTCAAGGAATCTGGCTAGACTTGGTTGTGGTTAACTTTAGTGAGAAGTTGTCAATTCCTGAACTATATTTGACCCTTATTGGAGCCAGAAGTTAATATGATGAACGCCTTTGTAATATATTTAACTAACCCTCGACTCTTAAGACTATCAAGGGTTTTGTTCCTGGATGCGCATCCGTCCTCCGTCTCTTTTATCAACACACGAACGGGGGATGTAGATCGTATTTTCCATTTAAAGGAGACAGATTTATTAGCAGTCCCTCGCACAGGAATCTGTTGGACAGCACAACAAACCCCGAGACACGGCGAAGCGGTCCTGCCCTGCCCTGCCCTCGTAGAAAATTCTTCAAGGTGCACTACTCAAATTCCATAGTCGCAACCACCTTGGCAATTTGGCCCCTTTAACATAAATGAAAGGAATTTCTGTTATGCAATGAATTAATACAGACTGGAAAGAAGAATATGACGTCATAATTAACAATTAATTGATGAAACAAAATTATGAGTGTTAAATAATAAACGGAAAATGAATAATAATCCCTGCCAGTGATATATAATCTCTTATGATGCAATTTATGTTATATTTAATGGCTTTAAATAATATGTTTGTGAATTGCATAATGAATTTCCTGCAAAATATGTTTTATACAATCCTTTCTCTTTCAGTGCAAACGTTATATTATATTATATCAGTCTTACTAATAAAAACTTATATACAGACGTTTAACTGTCTTATACTTATACAATGAGTAGCTCGTTTATAAGTCATGTAAATTCTTACTAATAATCACTACATACGTCGTGTATAACAGTATAACTGTTACACAGCTACGTCATAGTTTCGTCATTACTTCGTTACGAAGGTAATAGAATATATTATGTTCTCTATTGCATGCTTAGAGCGCTCTAGTGTAGCGTGTTAAATATCGATAGTACAACTGGCTCTAATCGATTATCACACTATATTTTGGTCAAAGAGTACAAGCTACAGCAATATTATTCTAATAATTCTATGATCTTTGGTTTGTTCTTCTGTGGTTACAAGGTAACCATCATCATAAAATGACAGTCGATACGAACAGCTGTTAGAGGGCGGCCATTTTTCCCTATATACAACGCTTAAACAAGGGGTTTCGTGTATATAACTACTGCAAAGTAATTCCCATTGTATAGTTACAGCCTGTTTATACGTCCATAGCTTATTCACGGTTTATTAGTAACGTTTTCTGTCTCAACTCTGCATAAGTCTCTTATAAAACTATACACGGTTTATTAGTAAGACTGTATATAGGCTATATGTTAAGTAGAGCCAAAATTTATATGTAATAGTACATCAATTTTTTCCTTTTTCAGTGAGACGTTGTAATATCCTCTACATGCTTTAGCCTTTTAGTGTAACAACATTAGTCTGTCTAAAATGCCGGCCTGTCTGGTCAAAGAAACAACGCAGAAAATGTACACGAAATAGGGACAAACTTCCAGTCCTATGGATTTCAGATAAATCTACGTCCATGCCGGGAATTGAATCACAGATGACGTGGTCGGGAAGTGCAGACACTATCAACCGAGTTTATTGTTTGTAGAAATCCAAAAATATCAGATTTTGCGAGTTTGATTATTTATATTAATATTTCAAAATGTGACGTCACAAATTATTTTACATAAGCACTTGATGCAAAATTGAGTAATAATTTGTCCTATTCTAAATAAAACTACCTCAGAATTACAGAATATCTATACAATAATATCAAACAAGATTTAACTTAAATAACGTTGCAACTTCTAGCCTATATGCTTTTAATGTATCTGACACGCAAATAACATCAGCGCAACTCCGGAACGCAGATAAGCGCCTTTTCCGACTGAGCCACTGCTTATTTCAAACCCCGAGTGTCGTGATTTTGTAAGTAATGGTATCAAGATTTAAATATTAATATGAATAAAAGAATTAAGAAATTTCGTACTAAAGGTGTTTGTGATGCACAAACTAGATATGCATTCACCTCAAGTCATAGAGCGATCTTCAGTAGGCCTATAAGCAAATGGAGGAAAAACTATCGGTACACAGAAGAAAAGTCTGTGTTCACTAGCAAATACATGGACAACTAAAAATTTCGTTTAATGCAATATCCTGACACTCACCAATTGCCACGACCTCGATGTGCCAGTTGTACTACTGTTCTGAGATATGAAACTATGAACCATCGTGACTTTTTCGACATCTCAACACAAAACATCCTGTTTATTCAACAAGCCCATGGAATTCTTCATGCGTAAAATAGATGCATTCAAAATCGAAAAGAAAATTATTTCGTATGTTTCACTGAAACTTCACTTCTGACGGCATCGTATTTATTAAGGTTGAGTGGAAGAGAAGGACTCATGGCCTTAACTCTGCCTGGCAAAATAAACCTACTACTACTACTACTACTACTACTATTATCATTAAAGTTAGTCAAATATAAAAACCGTATTCCATTGGCGAAACAATCATGAAGACTTCTTTGATTGCTGCTTGTAAAGAAGTATTGGGCCAGGCTAGGGCAAAGCAAAATGAAAGACAGTCCATTGTCAGATATACAATTGAAACCACAACATGCTACAAAATTTCATTTATGCAGTGATTGATAAATAATTAATTAAATTATTTGTCGATATGTCACACCGTTTTCATAATGCACTAATACTATTTAAGTGTTAAGGTTACGCCATTTGTAATTATTAATACTTATATTAGTTAAATTTATACTTTAAAACATTGGAAATGTATTTACTAGTAAATTTGTTTGGGCCGGACAGTCGTCTTATAGAAATAGGATTTACCGGGCCGCGGTCTCTCAAAGGTTGAGAACCCCTTGTCTACAACATTACATACTGTACCTCATGAACTAACGGTTACTTTAATACATAGATATAGGGTAAAAATTGGTAATATTTTGATACTAATAATATTACGATAGTTCTTTTGAGGAATTTTTACAATTTTACTGAGCGAGAGGAAGTTCGATATTTCGCGTCAACGTATTAAGGAAATGTTCGTGGACAAGTTTCTGCACAAAACCGATCCTTCTCTGGCTCAATAAAATTGTAAAATATTCTCAAAATACTATCATAATATTATTAGTATCACAATTTACCAACTTACCCTATAGTTTTTATGTCGTACGTCATTTTATTCTATTTTGTATGAGGCTACTTGTGAATAAATGCATCACTTACTACAATTAGACCACTGTTACAAGGAGTTATAGCTGGCGCCAGCGTTTTGGCGTCTATCCTAGATATATAGTGCCCTGTTTGTGAGCATGTTGATAATGCAGCTGAGAATGGTACCACTTCCTATACACGTCACATCAGCCATATCCAAATACAGTTGTCAGACTGACTGCGGCAAGTGTAAACACTCGCAGTTAACGCTCCTGTTACTTATTTCACGTCAAGAACGGTGACGCGGACTGTACATTATTTCTTATTCTGACATCATTTCAAGCTTTTCTATAATTTTCAATCATTGTTTCAGATTCACATTATTAATATACATAGGCTAGAAAAACAGAACTTTGTTGTTACGAATATGCTCAGTTTCTCTTAGTATGTTATTTAGATTAAAATTCCCGATATCATAATTAGCACTCTTCCTTAGTTACGTGTTTTCTTCCTTCTACGGAGGAGGGACCCGAAGGCTTACTGCAGCCTGAGGCTTATTGTGCTTACCACTTATATTCTATGAATGATTGGAAGTCGAAAGGCCGCGCTCTTGTACAAGTACAGCACGTCACCGTAATTTAACCTTTTCAGTCCCCAATTTATATTTAAAAAATTGAAAAAATCAGTCAACACAATCATTCTGGGATTCCAAAAATCCTAAATCAAGTATTCACAGAAAATCAAATTTTAGGGGCAATTTTGACTCTTGGTGTCCCCAAATTTTAAAATGTAATTTGTCATTCTGGTATAGAAATGTTGCAAAGTGATACTCTTCATTTATATCAAATTTAATTTTTCAAAATTAAAAAAATATCAAGACACTGCAAAAAAATCAAAGGAAAATTTAATGTATAGTATACTCTACAACAGGACTGAAGAGTAAACCCGGGCTATTATATGGATGATGATGATGATGATGATGATGATGTGAATTAATGATAGCGAAATGAGTTAGAGGTCCAACGCCGACAGTTATCACAATTCTTCCCCAATTGGTTGAGGGAAAACTCCGGAAAAACCAGAACCAAGTAACTTGTCCCAACCAGGTTTGAACCCGGGCTCGCTTGTTTCACTGTCAGACGTGCTAACAGCGGTGGACGTAGTTACCAGGATTACCTATAAACCAAAGTATCGCAGGTCAGACGCGATCGATGCCGAAGGACTTTGAGATGGGAAAAAATATAGTTGTCAGCTTCATCGGTGTAGGCGTACGTCAAAGCTTAACACTCCGATAGAGCCATTTTAACAGATGATTTAACGAAAAGAACGCTTCATCAACTTCCGATTAAGATTAACAGACTGTTAAATATCCTGTTAATTTATCATCTCATTTTGCACTCTTAAAGGTTCAAAGAGGTGTTAAAATTTGAAGATGGAGGCAAGGCAACGTATTTTCGAGCACAATTTATATACTATTAATTAATAAATCATGAAGAATGAAAAGGAATTGGTCAGAAATAGTTTGTCCGAAAATAAATACATTAATAGGTTAATGCTGTATCATAAATGTAATAAAGATGCTTGTAGCAATCGAAGCAAACTTAATAGTATAAACTACCTCTAATTTTACTGATAAAAATACTTTTATATTTTGTTTCTTGGGAAGGTGTGTAAGAGTCCATTGATTTTTAAATATTGATTTGGATGTCGTAATTTTTATACAAAATAAGGCAAAACATAGTACATTTTATATTTCGAGCATTGTTTATTGACTCTTATATTGAAATAAATCAAAACATTTAAATAGAAAGCAATACATTGTAGTGTACAACATAAAGTGCCAAACCTTCATAAAATCTCTATTCTTCAACTTAAAAGAGATTATTAATTATAACTTCAGATACCTTTCTTTAGGACACTGGAAACACTGTGTAACAAAATACAAATCAAGCCGATATAGCTTGCATACCTTTTAACAGTAATGACAGTGAGATACTTCACTTGTTTCAGCGTTGTAATCCATTTTGTTCCAATAAAAGGCTCCTGAAGACTGGCTAATCTTTGTAGGTTACTTAATTGTCACAACTTGCAAAACTGTGTTTAAACAGAAAATTTGAAATTAATAGAAATTTAATAAATAAATAAATCTTTGTGATAGGGACTGTTAGAATTTCTGGAATTCAAATCTAGATTAAATTTATTGCTATTACAAAATTGTCACATTTTCTATATATCAGAATATCAAATGCAAATGGATAATTAAATTATTGATTAGCCTAAATTATGTAGGAACAGAACACATTCGAACCTAAGATCAGGCTTAATGAACTTCAATACAGCAACTACTATAGCGTACGATTCTATCGTCAAGTTCATTTCATTTGCAGACATTTAGAGCAACTGCGACCCGAATAATGTATAAAGCTCGTACGCTATTGCTGCTGTGAGATCATGATATATTTGCCTTCCCTTAGGATGTAGGCAGCTGAAAGTGAAACAAGATTGTATAACATATACCGTTTCTAAGTATTTTAGATGTGATAGATTACACACACATTGAAATCAAATTTTCTTGAAAATATTAGCGAAATAGGCTATACCGTAAGAGGAAAAGTTATTCTACATGAATACAGATATTTTAATGAAGGCTTCCCACAACGTATCAGAAGAATAATCATTGTTTATTCTTTTTCCACAATGTAGATAATTTCAATTGGAAGAATTTCTGATATAATAAATTGTCTGAAAGCAATTATTAATTAACCCAAACACTAACCCAAAAAAGGGCGAGGCAGCATTCGAAACAGTATTGTAAAGACCCCCTGAAGAATGAAGGTTTTTTTTAACGACCTATTCGTTACCAAAAACAGATTTTGGTAAAACTGGCCAAAAGTAATTTTCTTAAATCGGATAAAAAGTGAAAATTTTTTACATTAAGTATGTATATATTTATTTACACTGAAGTCAAACACCCGTGGAAGTGGAAACAATTAACACAAAAATTACAATTAACACTACAATACAGAATAGTATTGTGATTATAAAAAGAATAGTATTACAATACACAACTTAAGGTTTTAAACAAAAAAACTCCTTTAAATAGATGAAAGAAAAAAATTTTTATCTCCAGATCCTTATTACTCTATTATGAACTGAGAGATAAAGAAGGTATCTTTAAGGAGTTTTCCACCCTCGCGGCGCTATACGGCTAATGCTATTTGACATCGTAGTGATGTTTTGGTTACGTTTTTCCGTTCAAAAAACTTCGAAATGGTGTAAGGGATCGTGAATATTTCTTTGATGTGGGTTCTATTATACGATATTTGCCCCATTAAGAATCATCCCAACTCCTAAAAAGTTAATCAATGGGTTTTAATTTTTTTAAATTAATAGTTCAATTCTAAGGAAAGCATAGAAAAAATTTGAAACTAAAAATTTTTAAAAGGGGAAAATAAAATCTAACTTCGATGTGGGCAATGTGTTCAGATTGTTCAGAATTATCATCTTAAAAAATTGGTAAGGGGAACTTTTTTTTTCACTTCAGATGGAGGTCAAAACGAGAATATGTTGAAAGAATAAAAAATTTCGTTTAAAAATGATCGCTATTTAAAATCTTTACTGGTTTGCGACTTCGGCGAGTTAAACAAAGGAATGTTTTCGCTTGGCGGACGTTTAAGCTTTTTCCGTTGGAATTTCAACAAAAAATTTTTTGCTGAGCCTTCTTTTATTTTATTAATAATTTATTCATCTTAATTTTCAAAGAGAAGAATATCATTCACATACCTGGAGATCTTTTTAAAAGTTGGGCCCGTAGTAAACTTCTTCCTTAAATTACCTCTGGATATAGTTTTTATTAGTATTTATTTATTTAACCTGGTAAAATAAGGCCGTCGGCCTTCTCCCCCTCTCCGGGAGTTCAACTATAATATTGTGCAGCGACTGAGATTCAACTCGACCAGCGCCCCGGAAACAGATCGCCAGGCTCCACGGAACATTGGTGACGTCGCGCGGTGGAAAAAGAGAGGGGAGATTCTCAACGCGACGAGTTGCGCGCGCATCTTGCTGGTGGGGGGGTCTGGTTTTCTCTGGAATCCCATCTCTAGAGACGGGTGGAACCCGGATTACGTCCGGGGTTTTAAAAATTTCGTAAAGGGAAACCCATTTTGGTTTTTCTTTTTCATGTGAGAAACCGGCAAAACCCCCCCGGAGTTCGACTCGGTGCGCCCGCATCTGCGTCGGCCCCAAAACCCCCGGGGTTCGAGTGCAGTGGACCGCAGTTGGAGGACCTGGTTCGAGTGCAGTGGACCCGTTGGAGGGCCCCAGTTCAGTACAGTGAACTGTCTCTGGGGTCTGTGGGTTCAATACTGGAACTCAGTGCTGAGATAAAAAACTGTGAACTGAAACGGGTAGTTCTGATTTTAAATGTACTGTTAAATATTGAAAGTTAACAGTTCATTGTTGTGCGAAAAGTCGTAAATTGTCATTGTCGGGTGGGTGCATAACGAATACTTTTAGTAAAATCAATTGTTGGAGGCGTTAAGGTTTTAAAAAGGAATTATTTTGTACAATAAATTACATTTTATTACTAATAAAATTCACATTGGTGCAAGAATTCGCGATGGCGGTGGAACAACGGGGTAAGGCGCTCGGGGGCCCCAAACCCAATGACTTCATCGCTGGGAGGCGGCCTACACCTTGGCGGGGGTTCGAGACCAGGAAAGCAACAGCTATCTCGGGGGTCGCCCATCCGCTCTGGCGGGGGCCCCCGGATGGGAGGGGGCCAAATTGACGGCGAAAGTCTCGGCATCGCACCCGGGTTAGGGCGTCGCGGCGGCCCGACGTCGAGGGCGTCACCGAAATCCCCGGCGCAAGCGAAATCCCCTGCTGGTCTCGGCGAGCCTGGACACCTGAGGAGGGGCTTTACCGATCGGGCCAAAAAGGAAAAAATAAAAAGGGGGCCCATGCGATGAGGGCACGTCGGGGCCTCATACCCACCCCCCCGGCTGATCTTGGGGGGTTAACCAAAAACGACGATGGGGTGATTCGACGGATGGATAAGGGGGCCGCGGTCTGGTAGACCCGGGGCGTCGCTCACTATCCAACCGGAAGTCTGCGGGTCCTGGGGGGACGCCGCTGCCCGGGGAGCTCTGCCCTCAGGCAGAACCTGCCCATCCAAAAAAGGTTTTCCTGGACTTGACCTTGGAAAGGGGCTGGAGATATGGGTTTCTCGCCAACATCCTGAACGTCATCCTGGGACTCGACGCCATCGGATCTTCGATGCAACGGGGGACGTCCGGGCCGATCCTCCGTTTTGGGCAGGATGAAGTTTCCTGGGGACTCGAATAACCCTGGCCGCAGACTCCGGAGATCAGTGCAATCCCAGCAGGCGAGATGGTGGTGACGCAAGACTGGACGGACCCCTAAGAAAAACCTGCTCCTCTTTTAAAAAAACTCCGATAGAGGGGGTTTTATGGCCGATTCTCCCGAATCAGAAGGTGGTACCGGTAGGGTCCGATTCCAATCGGGAAAAGGGGGTGCCTAGTGGCTTCTGGGTAACGTCGGGCCTGGTGTCTGTGCCCGTCCTGGACGGCCCCAAAGGGAATTTTTTTTTTCAACAAAAATTAATTTATTCGTCACAAAAAATTTCCCTTTTTTAAAAATTTCCCCGCTCTAAACATTGGATCTTCCCCCCAAAGTATTCTTATGCACTCCACCGACGACAATGACAATTTACGGCTTACCAAAAACAATGAACTTTTAATCTTAACTAATTTACGATTTTAAAAATCAGAACTCGTTCTCGTTCACAGTTCTTCTTCTCATCCTCGGTTACTATCTCAAACCCCGCCTCAGGCAGTTCCTGTCTCAACTCGGGTCCCCCCAACCGGTCCCTGCACTCCTCGGGCCTAACTGCATCCCCCCTAAAACCAGGCCCGGATGGCAGACGGGCCTAGTAAACCCCGGCGGCCCCCGCTCTGGCCCTCCTGACAAAAACTAAAACCCCACTGCTGTCGTTTTTCCTCCAAATTTATCCCGTGCATAATTGGGCCCCCTGGAATGGCATTCGGAATGGGCCCCCCTCTCTACAGCCCAGATGCGCGCGAAAACTCTCGCTTGAGTTCTCCTCTCTTCTCCCCCCGCGGTCCTCAATTTCCCCGGGGGGGCCCTGTGCGATCGGGTTTCCGCGGGACGCGGGGGTCGGGTTCGAATCCCCCGGCCCTTTCCCCCCGGTCCCTCCGGTGCTCGTCTGGGGCGGTCCCCCCCATTGCTAATCGGCCCCAGATGCCCCATCTTCCCTCAGGTTGTCGCTGAATGCGGTACCCCCGTCGTTGATCCGGGTCCCCCCGCGGTATGGTCCATCGGACGCCAGTTTTGGGATTTCCCTTTGGTCCTGGTGGGTCATACAGCCCCGGGTCGCCCTCCTGGAATCTGGGGTTTAATCTTTTTGGCCCCCTTTCCTGTCGCTGGCCATCTTGGGTGCTCTCTGGCCGTTGGTAAATTCCCTTTCCTTATCAGTTGTTCTGCCATATCAGTTGCTGGCTGGTCGGCGCTGGGGGGCTCAAACATCAGATCACAGGGCGGCGCAGCTCTCCCCCGAAGCCCATGTTTGCCGGTGTCATCCCTGTTTATCTGGACCAAGCTCTGTGGCCGGGGAACAGTGGGACTCTGGCCCCCCACCCGTTGATGGTTGGAACCCCTTTCCCCGCAGATGCTCTTCAAAGTTTTGATGTGGCTTTCCCACCATCCATCGGACTGTGGGTGGAGGGGTGGCCCTGGTTTTATCCCCTAGCCCTCAGAAATTCCCCCTCAGGTTGGATTCGAAGTTGGCCCTGATCCTATCAATTCCCGGGGCACCCCGAATCGGGGGAAAGGGGGGTTTTCAACAGGGGTCGGCCGTCAAGCCTCGGTTGGGGAAACGCGTAAACCCCTGGCCATTTTTGGGGGAATCGATGGCGACTAACGGGTGCGGGTTCCGCATCCGTGACCGGCGGGCCCGCCTCGATGGGGATCCTCTCAGGCTCCCCCGTTTCTGCTGGGCTCCCCCTGCGGGTCCTTGGTCCCCGACTGGCTGCGGTGTCGCTCTTACCATTGTTCCCTGTCGGTTCTCTGGTCAACCAAAGAACCTCTGCCTTAACTTTTAGCGTCTGTTTGGGTCCCGGTGGCCCCCAGTCATCCGCATGGGGTCTCCCCCGCCCCCACCTTGCTCCTGGGCGGACGGGTTTTCTATAGGTCCTTCATCGCCGACTCCCAAAACCTCTTCAGGATCCGTCCCGCAGTGAAGGGTTCCCTGGGGGCCCCTGCTCTTAAGTGGTCTGGTTGGGAAACAGCCCCCCTTGTCTCTGGCCCGGGCTCCACACACGTATAGCTGTCAATGTTTGGGTCCTCCTGCTCCCTCCTTTGGGGTTTTCCATCCCGGGCTCAGCCCGGGGGTTGCTCGGACGCGTGGGCCCCACCCCCTCTTCTACTTTCAGGGGGATTTGCAGCCATCCCGGCCGACTCGTGACGGGCATCAGCGTTGGAAAGTTTCTTCCCTTGTCGGTTTCAGAGGTGAAGTTGTACTCCTGGACTTGAACCCCGGGGGTCTGCCCCTCCCGATTCTTGACCAATACCAGGTAGTGCAGTGGTCTTTCCCCAGATGGGAAATTCCTGGATACAAATATTTGGGAATCTTCAGGGCTTCCCCAATGGAAATTCTCTCCGTCACGTAGTTTTTCTCAGCCTTTGGGTGTGTTCGGGTGAAATAGGCAATCACCCTCTCTTGCCCCCTCCCGTTTTCCGGGAAATTCCGCCCTGCCACGTTGCTGGGGTCGTGTCAGCGTGAACTTCCTTCCCCGGATGGGGTATCCCAGTAAGGAGCAGTCAGGCGCCTCTTTGCGACTGGAAGGATGACTCCGCCTCGTCTGTCCTGGGTTTCGTTTCTCCTCGGGCAGCTGGGTTGAAACGCGATGTTGGCGTACTCAGCTCGAACCCTTTTTGTAGAGGCCGAAAGCGGCGCGCTCCGCTTTTCCCCGGGCTCGCATCCTCCTGACACTTAGCTTCTCCGGGTCCTGGGCCCTCCGTTTCCCCACCCTTCCCAATGTTACCTTCTTCTGGAATAGATGACATTTCTTGGTTCAACCCGGCCCGGGGTCGCAGTCTCTCGAAAACTTTTCCCCGGTTCAACAGCTGTTCGCAAATCTTCCCCCCACGATGACGTCTAAGGGCGCAAACGGTGTCTATGTCAGGCCTCTCATTCGGACTCCATTAGTCTCTGGTTAGCCGGGGCTTGCGAGGGGGCGGGATAACGGGAAATGCCATAGTCCCCCGAAAAGTGCCTTTTCTCCTTTTCCTCAGGATTAGCGCCCCCGCCAGTATCCCGACGAGATCCCCGTCAGAACCACTCTGCCGGCCGGGGTCCAGGGTTTCCAATTCGTGGGGGGGGAAAACGTCTTTCCGGTGCGTCATTCATCTTCTGTATCACGCAAACGCAGTCCCCATTTTTTTCTTCCCAGCACTCGGTGATGCCAAGGGCTTCGGATTCCTCGATGACCCCTCGCTTTACCCTCCCGTTGGCTGTCAATCTCCCTCTGTTTACTAGAGGGACCCTCGAGAGGTTGTCTGATTGGGCAGCATTTCCCGGGGTTCAATCGGTGCTGAACTTTCTCCGTTCTCCCGTAGTCGTTTTAGACAGACTGAACGTCCTAAAACTCTTTAGTAGATCGTGGACTTTCTTCACCTTTTTGCAAATTCGCCGGCATTCTCGGCCAGCTCTTTCAGTGATGGGTCTAATCTGGATTCGGTGACAATATGAAGAATAAATTACAATTAGTATTAAATTTTAAAATTAAAATTTCAAATAAAAAACTTCTTCTTTTTTTTTCTTTCCCTTTGTTTAACCTCTCCCCAGGTTCTATTACGACCCCCCCCGGGGCCCTTTCAGGGGGTGCGACCAGTCAGGAGAAAAAAAAATTTTTGGATCCAACCCCTACTTTTTGACCACACAAGGGCATGGAGGCCTCCCGGATGGGGATCAGCTCAATTGGGGGCCCCTC
>JAJSOF020000013.1:77495607-77595607 GCA_025594305.2 Periplaneta americana
ATTTATTTTTTGCATAATATTCTTACATTTGCTTTATAGCATAGAATAAAGAACATGTCCTATTCTTACGTTTAACAATAAAATGCAATACATATAATTTGCAAATATGAAATATGTACAGAATTAATACCTTAATAACGATAATATTTTATACAAAGTAATATGTTTACCATTTAATAGTATTATAATGTTTACACAGTACTGTGAAGTGTCAAGAAATCAGCTACAGAGTAGAAAGTGTGAGATTATTATGGGGCCAAGGTTATTTATAAAAATTAGAAAAAGAAGAGGCCCTAATATAGATCGTTGTTGCACCCCTGTATGAACATTTCCTCATGTTGAAGTATATTTAAAGGAGATATTAAAAGCGTTGATATCCACTTTTTGTCTTTTGTTTAGGAGATATGATTCAAACCACTGATATGCTATGCCTTTAATACCACAGTATTCTAATTTTTGTAATAGAATTTTATGGTTAATACAATCAAAAGCTTTGGAGAGATAACATATTATCCCTCCTACTTGTAATTTTTTATTAATAGCTTCCAGAATTTTATTAGTTAAATTAAACTTCGCTTGCTCGGTTGATTTATTCTTTCTGAATCGAAATTGTTCCGGAATGAGAATGTTGAATCTATCAAGATGGTGATATACTCTCTTATATATAACTTTTTCGAAGATCTTAGAGAAGACTGGTAGAAGGGATATGGGCCTCTAGTTTTCGGGCGAGGTTCTGTCCCCTTTCTTGAATAAAGGAATAACAACTGAATATTTCAGTCGCTCTGGAAATACATCATTAAACATTTAAAAGTTACATAAATAAGACAGGGGCTTGGCTATTATTTGTGAACTGGCTTTTAATATTTTACAAGTAATTTCATCATATCCCGAGGAATTTTTAGACTTTAATTGCTTTAGAATTGTAATTATTTCTCGTGAATTTGTTGGAAAAATTTGAATATTTGGGAAAGTTACAGGAATAGATATTTTCAAACAATCGATGGCATTATTATTGTTATTATTCTGTGGGATGTTTAGGTTATCAGTTATTGAGAGAAAATGATTGTTGAATATATTCGCAACATCTGCTGCATCTGATGTTTTTCTATTATCTGCTACAAGAGTGTAACCTTGTTCTTTGCTTCTACACTTTCCACTTTCTTTTTTTATTATGTTCCAAGTTGTTTTGATTTTATTATTCGAGTTTAGAATAATTCCGTTATAGTAAAGTTCTTTGGCTTTTAAGATTACTTTGTGTAATATTTTCGAGTACTTTCTAAAGTGAGCTATTAATTAGGGGTCATTACTATTTCTACTTTGAATATAGAGAGACCTCTTAGTTTTACAAAAGATTTTTATGCCTTGTGTAATCCAATTGTTTTTAGATGTTTGAGAATTTTTGTACTTTACAGGAAAACTGGATTCAAAGATATTTAAGCATGTATTATGTATGAAACACATTGAATTTAGTATTCATAACATCATTATCATATACTGATTCCCATGTTTCATTTTTTAGTTTAGCTTCGAAGTCCTTTAAAGATTCTTCATTTATGACCCTTAACCTAAATTTATTGGGGTGTTTTGATGCAGGAATGCTGTCGTTTCTTCTTATTAGTTGAGCATCATGATCTGAAAGACCATTTATAATGGGAACTGTGCGGTAACTATCTAATCTATCTTTCTTTATAATTATATTATCAATTGTAGAAATCGATCCTTTTTGTATTCTAGTTGGAAAATTGACTGTATGTATTAAATTGAAGGTTGCTAATAATGTGTTAAATTCTTCTTTTTTAGTGTTCTCAGTGAGATAGTCAATATTTAAGTCTCCGCAAAACATGTATTCGTGTTTTTTTTTTTCATGTATGTGTTGTAATGTATTTTCTAGTAGATGAAGAAAATGTTTGAAATCTCCAGAGGGCGACCTATATATACCTATAACTATAAGATTACCAGATTTTAATTCTAATTCTACCGCACACAGCTCTAAATCTTTTTCTCTGCTAAATTTTGAAAGGCTGATATTTTTAAAATTTATATCGTTTCGAACAAATATGCACACACCTCCTTTCTGTAGATTCTGTCTACAATAGCTATCTCCTAGTTTGTATCCTTCCAGTGAAAGTGCCAATAATTCCTGTTGTTTCATATGATGTTCAGTGACGCATATTATACATGGGTTTATTTGTTCTATTTCTAAGAATGTTAATAACTCTGGTGACTTGTTTCTAAGGCTTTGTATGTTTTGATGAAATAAACTAAACTGACTTCCGGTATCTTTTGTTTTTGAATTTGAATTAACCCAACAAAATTTATAATTTGTATTTGCTTCACTGTTCTGATTACCTGTAGGCCTACTTTCTTTTTCTAATTGATATTTTACCCTAAAAAAAGAGATGCCCTATGATGAACAGCAGGAATTATATTGGTAATCACTGGAATCCTACCCTTTATTCTATTAGCGATCAGATGCGAAAGCTTTTTCTTGCCTCTAGAATTCAAGTGTAGGCAATGAGAAGTATAATCATCTCTCTTAATGCTACATACCTCTATCACATTAATATGAGAGGCATTGGATCTGATCAAGGCACGTCCCAGTCGTGCATTCATACTCCTCACCCTGCTATAAAGCCACGGCTTGTCATACCTGTCAAAAGGCTCCACTACCTCCACATTTGTGTAGCTGCTGTCCTTACTTATGTTCTCTAGGTCTCTCTCAACAGAGTAACTAACATCTCTATCCAGGCTGTTCCCTGGCCCACCCACTATTACAATATGATCCCTCTTGGTAAAACCAGAAGATAGTTTTACCAGATCTTCTGTAACATGAGTAAGCCCAGCACTAGGTTTTACTATGCTACAAATCTCATAGTCAGTCCCTAATTCCTCTTTCAACAGGTTTGCTATTCCCCTCCCGTGACTGCTCCCCAGTAACAATACTTTACTTTTTCTACCATCATCTTCAGCAGAAGACTGTTGTGGAGGATTTAGGGATGGTTGATCAACTTCCATTGTTTCTAAAACATTGAATCTGTTGGTCAACTTTATTTCACTGACATCCTCAGCAGAGAACCTTCTCCTCCTTCGATTTCGTCTGGATACAACCTTCAAATCAAGCAAATCTGAATTGAAAGTTGAAGCAACATCTCTACTTTCCAATTGAATTTTGAAAATTTCAAGCTCATATCGTAGGTTGGCGATGGTTTCCTCCTGTTTTACAACTAATGTTTTATAGTGACAGAGTTCACATGACCAGTTATCGCATAGACTAACCTCATCACTAGTAGTGTTACTACATCCGTAATGAAATCACATTCTACAACTGTCACAAAATACTCCCTGTCTAACTTTCCTACGACATGCACCACAGTTTCCACTCAAATCACACGCCTTAGCACTCATGTCACTGGCACAATAAATCACGAAAGCAATTAGGACTACACTTCACACTTCCTAGTATTACACAATTACACACTTATTGTTAGTACTGCACTTTATCACTTCACTATACCCGTACCACACTTGTCGATGTTAATCTACACGATACGTCACTTCACTGCACTTATATTTCAGTCTTGATGCAACTTCACTATTTATGTTATTTAACACAAGCAATTTCTTAACCAACAATAGTATTTATATTGAAATGTGCTATTAATGAATTAGCCTAGTCCTTCTTAAACTATGTAAACACGTTCTATATTAGGTGTTACAATTAAGTCTATTAATTAAATATTTCAACTACACAAATAACAAAAAGCCTTCAAATTAGTCAACTTATGAGTTTAGAATTACTCAAGTTAAAAGAAAAGGTCGGGAGTAGTGATCAAAGTGTTGAGTGATATTTGAAGTTAACTATTTACAATATGGCGATTTATGTTGTGTATGAAATGCGAAGTATATTATTACAGAATTGCGTGGGAAATGGATGTTATGAATTTATGATTTATATATCAAATGACTGGGGAGTATTTTAAGTATCTTTAAATATGATGCAATGAATATAAATATATATATATATATATATATATATATATATATATATATATATGAATATATAATTATATATATTAAATATGAGTATGAAAACACAGAGCTGCTTTATCACAATTTTACCTCCTCAGTCACTACTACCAAGATAGATAGATAGAATAGAATACATAGAAGAGAATAGATAGATAGAATAGATAAAATAGAATAGATAGACAGAATAGAAAAAATAGGACAGATGGACTAAATAGAATAGGTAGAATAGAATAGATAGATAAGATAGAATAGGTACAATAGAATAGATAGATAGATGGATAGATGGATAGATAGATAGATAGATAGATAGATAGATAGATAGATAGATAGATAGATAGATAGATAGATAGATAGATAGATAGATAGATAGATAGATAGATAGATAGATAGATAGATAGATAGATAGATAGATAGATAGATAGATAGATAGATAGATAGATAGATAGATAGATAGGTAGATAGATAGGTAGATACATAGGTAGATACATAGGTAGATAGATAGGTAGATAGATAGGTAGATAGATAGATAGATAGATAGATAGATAGATAGATAGATAGATAGATAGATAGATAGATAGATAGATAGATAGATAGATAGATAGATAGATAGATAGATAGATAGATAGATAGATAGATAGATAGATATAGATAGATAGATAGATAGATAGATAGATAGATAGATAGATAGATAGATATAGATAGATAGATATAGATAGATAGATATAGATAGATAGATATAGATAGATAGATAGATAGATAGATAGATAGATAGATAGATAGATAGATAGATAGATAGATAGATATAGATAGATAGATAGATAGATAGATAGATAGATAGATAGATAGATAGATAGATAGATAGATAGATAGGATAGATAGATAGATAGATAGATAGACAGATAGATAGACATATAGATAGATAGACATATAGATAGATAGACATATAGATAGATAGATAGATAGATAGATAGATAGATAGATAGATAGATAGATAGATAGATAGATAGATAGATAGATAGATAGATAGATAGATAGATAGATAGATAGATAGATAGATAGATAGATAGATAGATAGACAGACAGACAGACAGACAGACAGACAGACAGACAGACAGACAGACAGACAGACAGACAGACAGACAGATAGATAGATAGATAGATAGATAGATAGATAGATAGATAGATAGATAGAAAAGGGTGGGATAGATAGAATAGAATAGGATAGATAAAATAGAATAGCAAGAATGGAATAGGATAGCTAGAATACAATAGATAGAACAGAATAGAATAGATAGAATAGAATAGGATAGGTTGAATAGAATAGGATGCATAGAATAGTATAGATACAATAGGATAGAATACAATAGGATAGATAGAATAGAATAGGATGGATAGAATAGGATAGATAGAATAGGACAGATAGAATAAAATAGGTAGAATAGGATATATAGAATAGATTAGATAGGATAGAATAGAATAGAATAGATAGAATCAAATAGATAGAATAAAAATAAATAAAATCTGTATGGAATAAATGTGTAATCCAATTATTGATGGATTACTTTTGACATCCTAATCTGTGTGGATTACATATGTAATCCAAATATGGATGGATTGCATATGTAATCCAAATATGGATGGATTACATATGTGATACATATACGTGGATTACATATGTGATGCAATTACGAATGGATTACATACGTAATCCGAATCAGAGTGGATTACATATGTAATCCAAATATGGATGGATTACAAGTGTAATCCAATTATGGATGCATTACATACGTAATCCAAATCAGTGTGGATTACTTACGTAATCCAATTATAGATGGATTACATATGTGATCCAAATACGTGGATTATATATGTGATCCCATTATGGATGGAATACATAAGAGTTTGGAAACCGGAACACGGAGTTTGGAATCCGGAACCCGGATAGATAGAATAGGATAGATAGAATAGATAGAATAGAATAGGATAGAATAGAATGGAATATATAGAATAGAATATAATATATAGAATATAATAGAATAGATAGAAGAGTATAGATAGATGGAATAGATAGTTGGAATACAATAGATGGAATATAATAGATATAGGGAATAGAACAGATGGAATAGAACAGGTAGAAGGAATAGAATATGATGAAATAGAATAGTTAGATAGAATAGAATAGATAGATATATAGAATAGAATGAATAGAATATATAGATCGAATACGATAGGTTAGATTAGATAGATAGAATAGAATAGATAGATAGAAAAGATAAAATGAAATAGACAGAATAGAATAGATAGTCAGAATAGAAAAAATAGAACAGATGGACTAAATAGAATAGGTAGAATAGAATAGATAGATAAGATAAAATAGAACAATAGAATAGATAGGATAGACAGACAGACAGACAGACAGACAGACAGACAGACAGACAGAGAGATAGATAGATAGATAGATAGATAGATAGATAGATAGATAGATAGATAGATAGATAGATAGATAGATAGATAGATAGATAGATAGATAGAGATAGATAGATATAGATAGATAGATAGATAGATAGATAGATAGATAGATAGATAGATAGATAGATAGATAGATAGATAGATAGATAGATAGATAGATAGATAGATAGATAGATAGATAGATAGATAGATAGATAGATAGATAGATAGATAGATAGAATGTATAGAATAGAATAGATAGAAGAGATAGACAGAATAGAATAGAGAGTTAGAAAAGAATAGTCAGAATAGAATAAATAGATAGAATAGAATAGAAATGAATAGAATAGATAGACAGACAGACAGACAGACAGAGAGATAGATAGATAGATAGATAGATAGATAGATAGATAGATAGATAGATAGATAGATAGATAGATAGATAGATAGATAGATAGATAGATAGACAGACAGACAGACAGACAGACAGACAGACAGACAGACAGATAGATAGATAGATAGATAGATAGATAGATAAATAGATAGAATGTATAGAATAGAATAGATAGATAGAATAGAATAGATAGAAGAGATAGAATAGAATAGAGAGATAGAAAAGAATAGTCAGATTAGAATAAATAGATAGAATAGAATAGAAATGAATAGAATGGAATAGAATAGAATAGAATAGATAGATAGATAGATAGATAGATAGATAGATAGATAGATAGATAGATAGATAGATAGATAGATAGATAGATAGATAGATAGATAGATAGATAGATAGATAGATAGATAGATAGATAGATAGATAGATAGATAGATAGAATGTATAGAATAGAATAGATAGATAGAATAGAATAGATAGAAGAGATAGACAGAATAGAATAGAGAGTTAGAAAAGAATAGTCAGATTAGAATAAATAGATAGAATAAATAGATAGAATAGAATAGAAATGAATAGAATAGAATTAGATGAATAGATAGATAGATAGATAGATAGATAGATAGATAGATAGATAGATAGATAGATAGATAGATAGATAGATAGATAGATAGATAGATAGATAGATAGATAGGTAGGTAGGCCAGGTAGGTAGGTAGGTAGGTAGGTAGGTAGGTAGGTAGACAGACAGACAGACAGACAGACAGACAGACAGACAGACAGACAGACAGACAGACAGACAGACAGACAGACAGACAGACAGACAGATAGATAGATAGATAGATAGATAGATAGATAGATAGATAGATAGATAGATAGATAGATAGATAGATAGATAGATAGATAGATAGATAGATAGATACCGAGGAACGGGGTGCGGCCCTGTATTCCCTCTTGACTTACTTGTTACAGGATAGCATCAAAATGGCAATCGCGAATACTTTCTGATTTTCGAGAAAAGGCGGGGAGGGGTTTCAACACCTATTCAGCCGACATTATATCTGCCATAACTCCGCAGTAAGTATGGTATTTATTGATCGATGGAACTATCATAGAGCCAATGGGCTAGTATATATCCATCGATTCTTAGAGTCATTGTACCTAAGAGCCAACTGGCTAGTCTCTGAAAATGAGACAACTCATCCTGCCTACGGTTTTTCCGTGGTAAGGCGTAAGAAAAATGTCGGGATGAGCCCTATATGAAATGGGCCACGGACCTACATGCCCTTCCCCATATATTTTCCCCTTTTCTTGCTAACGAAGTATGCCCAAGTTCAGAACATTTAAATCGTCTATTAAATGTACGAGGTCACTCAATTAGTCGCAATTTGAAAGGACAGGGACCTTTCAAATTGCAGATTTAGATTTCACAGCGCTTCTTCTGACGGCCTTCACATGGCTTGTCATCGAACAAAAGATGACAGCATCTTGCCATCTTAACGGCAAACCCAGCCATCTCCTCCTCGCCCCGTCCCGTGATCACTTGATCAAATCTCCGTCCCCCTCGCGTATGTGGTACCTAAGAGGTGACGTCTAATTTCGGCTTCCCCTTCAAAATTTTCTAGAGCTCCTTCAGTGGAGCAGCGGAAACCGGAGTGAGATTAGTGGCCTACAGGATTGGAGCTCACATATTTAGTTTTGTACAGCCCCCAACCCCATCCATGGACGCGTTTTGCGTAACTTTTAAATTTGTCCTCCCAAACTCTATCTTCAGTATATACGACAACTCTATATCCCGGCGCGTTTGGACGGGAAAGACCGACAAAATATCAAAAAATGGTCATTTAGACTTTCAAAACAGGCTTTTTCTACACACGTAGAACAAAGCGGATCACAGGCCTGCCCTTTTAACTGTAGCTTAGCAGCATCTTCCCTAGTAATCACCGCAAAAATCCAGCAAATCCATCGCACTTTTCTCTAGCCCCAATTTTTGGGTACAGGTACCTAAAATATTTTAGTCTCTAATTCCGGAAATAATGGCCATACCGAGGAACGGGGTGCGGCCCTGTATTCCTTCTTGACTTACTTACTTACAGGATATTAAGATGACAATCGCGAACACTTTCTCATTTTCGACAAAAAAAGGGGAGGGGTTTGAAACCCTATTCCGCCGACATTCTAGCCGCCATAACTCCGCACTACATATAGTAAGCATAACGGCTAAGAGAGCGTTGAATACAGCTCTTCCAACTCTATCTTCAGTATACAGGACAAGTCTCTATCCCGGCGCGTTTGGACGGGAGTGGCAGACAAATTTTCTAAAAATGGTCATTATGACCATCCTAAACAGACTTTTTTCTACACAAGGAGAACGAAGCGGCTCAGAGGCGCGCCCTTTTAACTGTAGTATCCCAGCATCTTCCTAGTAATCACCGCAAAAATCAAGCAAATACGTCGCACTTTTTTCTAGCCCTATATTTGGGTACCTAAAATATTTGAGTCTCTAATTTCGGAAATAATGGCCATACAGAGAAACGGGGTGTGGCTCTGTATTCCCTCTTTACTTACTTCTTACAGGATAGCATTAAGATGACAATCGCGAACACTTTCTGATTTTCGAGAAAAAAGGGGAGGGTTTGAACCCCTATTCCGCCGACATTCTAGCCGCCATAACTCCGCAGTACGTACAGTTAGAACAAAGCCGAAGAGTGCTTTGAATAGAGCTCGTTTAACTCTATCTTCAGTATAAAGGACAACTCTCTATCCCGGCGCGTTTGGACGGGAGAGGCCGACAAATTTAAAAAAATGGTCATTTTGACCTTCCAAAACAGACTTTTTTCTATACAAGGAGAACGAAGCGGCTCAGAGGCTCGCCCTTTTAACTCTAGTATCCCAGCATCATCCCTAGTAAGCACCGCAAAAATCCAGCAAATCCGTCGCACATTTTTCTAGCCCCAATTTTTGGGTACCTAAAATATTTGAGTCTCTATTTCCTGATATAATGGCCATACCGAGCAACGGGGTGCGGCCATGTATTCCCTCTTGACTTACTTTACACGATAGCATTAAGATGACAATCGCGAACACTTTCTGAATTTCGAGAAAAAAAAGGGGAGGGGTTTTAACCCCTATTCCGCCGACATTCTAGCCGCCATAACTCCGCAGTACGTACAGTTAGAACAAAGCCGAAGAGTGCGTTGAATAGAGATCGTTTAACTCTATCTTCAGTATAAAGGAGAACACTCTATCCCGGCGCGTTTAGACGGGAGATGCCGACAAAATTTCAATAAATTGTAATTTTGAACTTCCAAAACAGACTTTTCTACACACGTAGAACGAAGCGGATCACAGGCCCGCCCTTTTAAATGTAGTATCCCAGCATCTTCCCTAGTAATCACCGCAAAAATCCAGCAAATCCGTCGCACTTTTTCTAGCCCCAATTTTTGGGTACCTAAAATATTTGAGTCTCTAATTCCGGAAATAATGGCCATACCGAGGAACGGGGTGCGGCCCTGTATTCCCTCTTGACTTACTTCTTACACGATAGCATTAAGATGACAATCGCGAACACTTTCTGAATTTCGAGAAAAAAAGGGAGGGGTTTGAAACCCTATTCCGCCGACATTCTAGCCGCCATAACTCCGCAGTACGTACAGTTAGAACAAAGCCGAAGAGTGCGTTGAATAGAGCTCGTTTAACTCTATCTTCGGTATAAAGGACAACTCTCTATCCCGGCGCGTTTGGACGGGAGAGGCCGACAAATTTAAAAAAATGGTCATTTTGACCTTCCAAAACAGACTTTTTCTACACAAGGAGAACGAAGCGGCTCAGAGGCGCGCCCTTTTAACTGTAGTATCCCAGCATCTTCCCTAGTAATCACCGCAAAAATCCAGCAAATCCGTCGCACTTTTTTCTAGCCCCATTTTTGGGTACCTAAAATATTTGAGTCTCTAATCCGGAAATAATGGCCATACCGAAGAACGGGGTGCGGCCCTGTATTCCCTCTTGACTTACTTTACACGATAGCATTAAGATGACAATCGCGAACACTTTCTGAATTTCGAGAAAAAAAAAGGGGAGGGGTTTGAACCCCTATTCCGCCGACATTCTAGCCGCCATAACTCCGCAGTACGTACAGTTAGAACAAAGCCGAAGAGTGCGTTGAATAGAGATCGTTTAACTCTATCTTCGGTATAAAGGACATCTCTCTATCCCGGCGCGTTTGGACGGGAGAGGCCGACAAATTTTAAAAAAATGGTCATTTTGACCTTCCAAAACAGACTTTTTCTACACAAGGAGAACGAAGCGGCTCAGAGGCGCGCCCTTTTAACTGTAGTATCCCAGCATCTCCCTAGTAATCACCGCAAAAATCCAGCAAATCCGTCGCACTTTTTCTAGCCCCAATTTTTGGGTACCTAAAATATTTGAGTCTCTAATTCCGGAAATAATGGCCATACCGAAGAACGGGGTGCGGCCCTGTATTCCCTCTTGACTTACTTCTTACACGATAGCATTAAGATGACAATCGCGAACACTTTCTGAATTTCGAAAAAAAGGGGAGGGGTTTGAACCCCTATTCCGCCGACATTCTAGCCGCCATAACTCCGCAGTACGTACAGTTAGAACAAAGCCGAAGAGTGCGTTGAATAGAGCTCGTTTAACTCTATCTTCAGTATAAAGGACAACTCTCTATCCCGGCGCGTTTGGACGGGAGAGGCCGACAAATTTTAAAAAAATGGTCATTTTGACCTTCCAAAACAGACTTTTTCTACACAAGGAGAACGAAGCGGCTCAGAGGCGCGCCCTTTTAACTGTAGTATCCCAGCATCTTCCCTAGTAATCACCGCAAAAATCCAGCAAATCCGTCGCACTTTTTCTAGCCCCAATTTTTGGGTACCTAAAATATTTGAGTCTCTAATTCCGGAAATAATGGCCATACCGAAGAACGGGGTGCGGCCCTGTATTCCCTCTTGACTTACTTCTTACACGATAGCATTAAGATGACAATCGCGAACACTTTCTGAATTTCGAGAAAAAAAGGGAGGGGTTTGAACCCTATTCCGCCGACATTCTAGCCGCCATAACTCCGCAGTACGTACAGTTAGAACAAAGCCGAAGAGTGCGTTGAATAGAGCTCGTTTAACTCTATCTTCAGTATAAAGGACAACTCTCTATCCCGGCGCGTTTGGACGGGAGAGGCCGACAAATTTAAAAAAATGGTCATTTTGACCTTCCAAAACAGACTTTTTCTACACAAGGAGAACGAAGCGGCTCAGAGGCGCGCCCTTTTAACTGTAGTATCCCAGCATCTTCCCTAGTAATCACCGCAAAAATCCAGCAAATCCGTCGCACTTTTTTCTAGCCCCAATTTTTGGGTACCTAAGAATATTTGAGTCTCTAATTCCGGAAATAATGGCCATACCGAGGAACGGGGAGCGGCCCTGTATTCCCTCTTGACTTACTTCTTACACGATAGCATTAAGATGACAATCGCGAACACTTTCTGAATTTCGAAAAAAAAAGGGGAGGGGTTTGAACCCTATTCCGCCGACATTCTAGCCGCCATAACTCCGCAGTACGTACAGTTAGAACAAAGCCGAAGAGTGCGTTGAATAGAGATCGTTTTACTCAATCTTCGGAATAAAGGACATCTCTCTATCCCGGCGCGTTTGGACGGGAGAAGCCGACAAATTTAAAAAAAAATGGTCATTTTGACCTTCCAAAACAGACTTTTTTCTACACAAGGAGAACGAAGCGGCTCAGAGGCGCGCCTTTTAACTGTAGTATCCCAGCATCTTCCCTAGTAATCACCGCAAAAATCCAGCAAATCCGTCGCACTTTTTTCTAGCCCCAATTTTTGGGTACCTAAAATATTTGAGTCTCTAATTCCGGAAATAATGGCCATACCGAAGAACGGGGTGCGGCCCTGTATTCCCTCTGACTTACTTCTTACACGATAGCATTAAGATGACAATCGCGAACACTTTCTGAATTTCGAGAAAAAAAAGGGGAGGGGTTTGAACCCCTATTCCGCCGACATTCTAGCCGCCATAACTCCGCAGTACTTACAGTTAGAACAAAGCCGAAGAGTGCGTTGAATAGAGCTCGTTTAACTCTATCTTCAGTATAAAGGACAACTCTCTATCCCGGCGCGTTTGGACGGGAGAGGCCGACAAATTTTAAAAAAATGGTCATTTTGACCTCCAAAACAGACTTTTTCTACACAAGGAGAACGAAGCGGCTCAGAGGCGCGCCCTTTTAACTGTAGTATCCCAGCATCTTCCCTAGTAATCACCGCAAAAATCCAGCAAATCCGTCGCACTTTTTTCTCGCCCCAATTTTTGGGTACCTAAAATATTTGAGTCTCTAATTCCGGAAATAATGGCCATACCGAAGAACGGGGTGCGGCCCTGTATTCCCTCTGACTTACTTCTTACACGATAGCATTAAGATGACAATCGAACACTTTCTGAATTTCGAGAAAAAAAGGGGAGGGGTTTGAACCCTATTCCGCCGACATTCTAGCCGCCATAACTCCGCAGTACGTACAGTTAGAACAAAGCCGAAGAGTGCGTTGAATAGAGCTCGTTTAACTCTATCTTCGGTATAAAGGACAACTCTCTATCCCGGCGCGTTTGGACGGGAGAGGCCGACAAATTTTAAAAAAATGGTCATTTTGACCTTCCAAAACAGACTTTTTCTACACAAGGAGAACGAAGCGGCTCAGAGGCGCGCCCTTTTAACTGTAGTATCCCAGCATCTTCCCTAGTAATCACCGCAAAAATCCAGCAAATCCGTCGCACTTTTTCTAGCCCCAATTTTTGGGTACCTAAAATATTTGAGTCTCTAATTCCGGAAATAATGGCCATACCGAAGAACGGGGTGCGGCCCTGTATCCCTCTTGACTTACTTCTTACACGATAGCATTAAGATGACAATCGCGAACACTTTCTGAATTTCGAGAAAAAAGGGGAGGGGTTTGAACCCCTATTCCGCCGACATTCTAGCCGCCATAACTCCGCAGTACGTACAGTTAGAACAAAGCCGAAGAGTGCGTTGAATAGAGATCGTTTAACTCTATCTTCAGTATAAAGGACAACTCTCTCTCCCGGCGCGTTTGGACGGGAGAGGCCGACAAATTTTAAAAAAATGGTCATTTTGACCTTCCAAAACAGACTTTTTTCTACACAAGGAGAACGAAGCGGCTCAGAGGCGCGCCCTTTTAACTGTAGTATCCCAGCATCTTCCCTAGTAATCACCGCAAAAATCCAGCAAATCCGTCGCACTTTTTCCTAGCCCCAATTTTTGGGTACCTAAAATATTTGAGTCTCTAATTCCGGAAATAATGGCCATACCGAAGAACGGGGTGCGGCCCTGTATTCCCTCTTGACTTACTTCTTACACGATAGCATTAAGATGACAATCGCGAACACTTTCTGAATTTCGAGAAAAAAAAAGGGGAGGGTTTGAACCCCTATTCCGCCGACATTCTAGCCCCCATAACTCCGCAGTACGTACAGTTAGAACAAAGCCGAAGAGTGCGTTGAATAGAGATCGTTTAACTCTATCTTCGGAATAAAGGACAACTCTCTATCCCGGCGCGTTTGGACGGGAGACGCCGACAAATTAAAAAAAAAATGGTCATTTTGACCTTCCAAAACAGACTTTTTCTACACAAGGAGAACGAAGCGGCTCAGAGGCGCGCCCTTTTAACTGTAGTATCCCAGCATCTTCCCTAGTAATCACCGCAAAAATCCAGCAAATCCGTCGCACTTTTTCCTAGCCCCAATTTTTGGGTACCTAAAATATTTGAGTCTCTAATTCCGGAAATAATGGCCATACCGAAGAACGGGATGCGGCCCTGTATTCCCTCTTGACTTACTTCTTACACGATAGCATTAAGATGACAATCGCGAACACTTTCTGAATTTCGAGAAAAAAAGGGGAGGGTTTGAACCCCTATTCCGCCGACATTCTAGCCGCCATAACTCCGCAGTACGTACAGTTAGAACAAAGCCGAAGAGTGCGTTGAATAGAGATCGTTTAACTCTATCTTCAGTATAAAGGACAACTCTCTATCCCGGCGCGTTTGGACGGGAGAGGCCGACAAATTTAAAAAAAAATGGTCATTTTGACCTTCCAAAACAGACTTTTTTCTACACAAGGAGAACGAAGCGGCTCAGAGGCGCGCCCTTTTAACTGTAGTATCCCAGCATCTTCCTAGTAATCACCGCAAAAATCCAGCAAATCCGTCGCACTTTTTTCTAGCCCCAATTTTTGGGTACCTAAAATATTTGAGTCTCTAATTCCGGAAATAATGGCCATACCGAAGAACGGGGTGCGGCCCTGTATTCCCTCTTGACTTACTTCTTACACGATAGCATTAAGATGACAATCGCGAACACTTTCTGAATTTCGAGAAAAAAAGGGGAGGGGTTTGAACCCCTATTCCGCCGACATTCTAGCCGCCATAACTCCGCAGTACGTACAGTTAGAACAAAGCCGAAGAGTGCGTTGAATAGAGCTCGTTTAACTCTATCTTCGGTATAAAGGACAACTCTCTATCCCGGCGCGTTTGGACGGGAGAGGCCGACAAATTTAAAAAAAAATGGTCATTTTGACCTTCCAAAACAGACTTTTTTTCTACAACAAGGAGAACGAAGCGGCTCAGAGGCGCGCCCTTTTAACTGTAGTATCCCAGCATCTTCCCTAGTAATCACCGCAAAATTCCAGCAAATCCGTCGCACTTTTTCTAGCCCCAATTTTTGGGTACCTAAAATATTTGACTCTCTAATGCCGGAAATAATGGCCATACCGAAGAACGGGGTGCGGCCCTGTATTCCCTCTTGACTTACTTCTTACACGATAGCATGAAGATGACAATCGCGAACACTTTCTGAATTTCGAGAAAAAAGGGGAGGGGTTTGACCCCTATTCCGCCGACATTCTAGCCGCCATAACTCCGCAGTACGTACAGTTAGAACAAAGCCGAAGAGTGCGTTGAATAGAGCTCGTTTAACTCTATCTTCAGTATAAAGGACAACTCTCTATCCCGGCGCGTTTGGACGGGAGACGCCGACAAATTTAAAAAAAAATGGTCATTTTGACCTTCCAAAACAGACTTTTTCTACACAAGGAGAACGAAGCGGCTCAGAGGCGCGCCCTTTTAACTGTAGTATCCCAGCATCTTCCCTAGTAATCACCGCAAAAATCCAGCAAATCCGTCGCACTTTTTTCTAGCCCCAATTTTTGGGTACCTAAAATATTTGAGTCTCTAATTCCGGAAATAATGGCCATACCGAAGAACGGGGTGCGGCCCTGTTCCCTCTTGACTTACTTCTTACACGATAGCATTAAGATGACAATCGCGAACACTTTCTGAATTTTCGAGAAAAAAAAAAGGGGAGGGGTTTGAACCCCTATTCCGCCGACATTCTAGCCGCCATAACTCCGCAGTACGTACAGTTAGAACAAAGCCGAAGAGTGCGTTGAATAGAGATCGTTTAACTCTATCTTCGGTATAAAGGACAACTCTCTATCCCGGCGCGTTTGGACGGGAGAGGCCGACAAATTTTCAAAAAATGGTCATTTGACCTTCCAAAACAGACTTTTTTTACACAAAGGAGAACGAAGCGGCTCAGAGGCGCGCCCTTTTTAACTGTATCCCAGCATCTTCCCTAGTAATCACCGCAAAATCCAGCAAATCCGTCGCACTTTTTTCTAGCCCCAATTTTTGGGTACCTAAAATATTTGAGTCTCTAATTCCGGAAATAATGGCCATACCGAAGAACGGGGTGCGGCCCTGTATTCCCTCTTGACTTACTTCTTACACGATAGCATTAAGATGACAATCGCGAACACTTTCTGAATTTCGAGAAAAAAAGGGGAGGGGTTTGAACCCTATTCCGCCGACATTCTAGCCGCCATAACTCCGCAGTACGTACAGTTAGAACAAAGCCGAAGAGTGCGTTGAATAGAGCTCGTTTAACTCTATCTTCGGTATAAAGGACAACTCTCTATCCCGGCGCGTTTGGACGGGAGAGGCCGACAAATTTAAAAAAATGGTCATTTTGACCTTCCAAAACAGACTTTTTCTACACAAGGAGAACGAAGCGGCTCAGAGGCGCGCCCTTTTAACTGTAGTATCCCAGCATCTTCCCTAGTAATCACCGCAAAAATCCAGCAAATCCGTCGCACTTTTTCTAGCCCCAATTTTTGGGTACCTAAAATATTTGAGTCTCTAATTCCGGAAATAATGGCCATACCGAAGAACGGGGTGCGGCCCTGTATTCCCTCTTGACTTACTTCTTACACGATAGCATTAAGATGACAATCGCGAACACTTTCTGAATTTCGAAAAAAAAAGGGAGGGGTTTGAACCCCTATTCCGCCGACATTCTAGCCCCCATAACTCCGCAGTACGTACAGTTAGAACAAAGCCGAAGAGTGCGTTGAATAGAGATCGTTTAACTCTATCTTCGGTATAAAGGACAACTCTCTATCCCGGCGCGTTTGGACGGGAGAGAGGCCGACAAATTTTAAAAAAATGGTCATTTTGACCTTCCAAAACAGACTTTTTCTACACAAGGAGAACGAAGCGGCTCAGAGGCGCGCCCTTTTAACTGTAGTATCCCAGCATCTTCCCTAGTAATCACCGCAAAAATCCAGCAAATCCGTCGCACTTTTTTCTAGCCCCAATTTTTGGGGGTACCTAAAATATTTGAGTCTCTAATTCCGGAAATAATGGCCATACCGAAGAACGGGGTGCGGCCCTGTATTCCCTCTTGACTTACTTCTTACACGATAGCATTAAGATGACAATCGCGAACACTTTCTGAATTTCGAGAAAAAAAAGGGGAGGGGTTTGAACTCCTATTCCGCCGACATTCTAGCCGCCATAACTCCGCAGCACATACAGTTAGAACAAAGCCGAAAAGTGCATTGAATAGAGATCGTTTAACTCTATCTTCAGTACAAAGGACAACTGTCTACCCCGGCGCCTTTAGAACGGAGAGGCCGACAAAATTTAAAAAAATGTTCATTTTTAACTTCCAAAACAGACTTTTTTCTACACAAGGAGAACGAAGCGGCTCAGAGGCGCGCCCTTTTAACTGTAGTATCCCAGCATCTTCCCTAGTAATCACCGCAAAAATCCAGCAAATCCGTCGCACTTTTTCCTAGCCCCAATTTTTGGGTACCTAAAATATTTGAGTCTCTAATTCCGGAAATAATGGCCATACCGAAGAACGGGGTGCGGCCCTGTATTCCCTCTTGACTTACTTCTTACACGATAGCATGAAGATGACAATCGCGAACACTTTCTGATTTTCAACAAAAAAAGCGGAGAAGTTTGATCCCCTATTCCGCCGACATTCTAGCCAACATTACTCCGCAGTACGTATAGTTTGAACTACGGCTAAGAGTGCGTTGAATACAGCTCTTCCAACTCTATCATCGGTATAAAGGGCAACTCTCTATACCGGCGCGATTGGACGGGAGACGCCGACAAATTTAAAAAAATGGTCATTTTGACCTTCCAAAACAGACTTTTTTCTACACAAGGAGAACGAAGCGGCTCAGAGGCGCGCCCTTTTAACTGTAGTATCCCAGCATCTTCCCTAGTAATCACCGCAAAAATCCAGCAAATCCGTCGCACTTTTTTCTCGCCCCAATTTTTGGGTACCTAAAATATTTGAGTCTCTAATTCCGGAAATAATGGCCATACCGAAGAACGGGGTGCGGCCCTGTATTCCCTCTGACTTACTTCTTACACGATAGCATTAAGATGACAATCGCGAACACTTTCTGATTTCGAGAAAAAAGGGGAGGGGTTTGAACCCTATTCCGCCGACATTCTAGCCGCCATAACTCCGCAGTACTTACAGTTAGAACAAAGCCGAAGAGTGCGTTGAATAGAGCTCGTTTAACTCTATCTTCAGTATAAAGGACAACTCTCTATCCCGGCGCGTTTGGATCGGAGAGGCCGACAAATTTTCAAAAAATGGTCATTTTGACCTTCCAAAACAGACTTTTTCTACACAAGGAGAACGAAGCGGCTCAGAGGCGCGCCCTTTTAACTGTAGTATCCCAGCATCTTCCCTAGTAATCACCGCAAAAATCCAGCAAATCCGTCGCACTTTTTTCTCGCCCCAATTTTTGGGTACCTAAAATATTTGAGTCTCTAATTCCGGAAATAATGGCCATACCGAAGAACGGGGTGCGGCCCTGTATTCCCTCTGACTTACTTCTTACACGATAGCATTAAGATGACAATCGCGAACACTTCTGAATTTCGAGAAAAAAGGGGAGGGGTTTGAACCCCTATTCCGCCGACATTCTAGCCGCCATAACTCCGCAGTACGTACAGTTAGAACAAAGCCGAAGAGTGCGTTGAATAGAGCTCGTTTAACTCTATTCGGTATAAAGGACAACTCTCTATCCCGGCGCGTTTGGACGGGAGAGGCCGACAAATTTTAAAAAAAAATGGTCATTTTGACCTTCCAAAACAGACTTTTTCTACACAAGGAGAACGAAGCGGCTCAGAGGCGCGCCCTTTTAACTGTAGTATCCCAGCATCTTCCCTAGTAATCACCAAAAATCCAGCAAATCCGTCGCACTTTTTTCTCGCCCCAATTTTTGGGTACCTAAAATATTTCAGTCTCTAATTCCGGAAATAATGGCCATACCGAAGAACGGGGTGCGGCCCTGTATTCCCTCTGACTTACTTCTTACACGATAGCATTAAGATGACAATCGCGAACACTTTCTGAATTTCGAGAAAAAAAGGGGAGGGGTTTGAACCCCTATTCCGCCGACATTCTAGCCGCCATAACTCCGCAGTACGTACAGTTAGAACAAAGCCGAAGAGTGCGTTGAATAGAGATCGTTTAACTCTATCTTCAGTATAAAGGACAACTCTCTATCCCGGCGCGTTTGGATAGGAGAGGCCGACAAATTTTCAAAAAATGGTCATTTTGACCTTCCAAAACAGACTTTTTTCTACACAAGGAGAACGAAGCGGCTCAGAGGCGCGCCCTTTTAACTGTAGTATCCCAGCATCTTCCCTAGTAATCACCGCAAAAATCCAGCAAATCCGTCGCACTTTTTCTAGCCCCAATTTTTGGGTACCTAAAATATTTGAGTCTCTAATTCCGGAAATAATGGCCATACCGAAGAACGGGGTGCGGCCCTGTATTCCCTCTTGACTTACTTCTTACACGATAGCATTAAGATGACAATCGCGAACACTTTCTGAATTTCGAGAAAAAAAGGGGAGGGTTTGAACCCCTATTCCGCCGACATTCTAGCCGCCATAACTCCGCAGTACGTATACAGTTAGAACAAAGCCGAAGAGTGCGTTGAATAGAGCTCGTTTAACTCTATCTTCAGTATAAAGGACAACTCTCTATCCCGGCGCGTTTGGACGGGAGAGGCCGACAAATTTTAAAAAAATGGTCATTTTGACCTTCCAAAACAGACTTTTTTCTACACAAGGAGAACGAAGCGGCTCAGAGGCGCGCCCTTTTAACTGTAGTATCCCAGCATCTTCCCTAGTAATCACCGCAAAAATCCAGCAAATCCGTCGCACTTTTTTCTAGCCCCAATTTTTGGGTACCTAAAATATTTGAGTCTCTAATTCCGGAAATAATGGCCATACCGAAGAACGGGGTGCGGCCCTGTATTCCCTCTGACTTACTTCTTACACGATAGCATTAAGATGACAATCGCGAACACTTTCTGAATTTCGAGAAAAAAAGGGGAGGGGTTTGAACCCCTATTCCGCCGACATTCTAGCCGCCATAACTCCGCAGTACTTACAGTTAGAACAAAGCCGAAGAGTGCGTTGAATAGAGCTCGTTTAACTCTATCTTCAGTATAAAGGACAACTCTCTATCCCGGCGCGTTTGGACGGGAGAGGCCGACAAATTTAAAAAAATGGTCATTTTGACCTTCCAAAACAGACTTTTTCTACACAAGGAGAACGAAGCGGCTCAGAGGCGCCCTTTTAACTGTAGTATCCCAGCATCTTCCACCGCAAAAATCCAGCAAATCCGTCGCACTTTTTTCTAGCCCCAATTTTTGGGTACCTAAAATATTTGAGTCTCTAATTCCGGAAATAATGGCCATACCGAAGAACGGGGGTGCGGCCCTGTATTCCCTCTTGACTTACTTCTTACACGATAGCATTAAGATGACAATCGCGAACACTTTCTGAATTTCGAGAAAAAAGGGGAGGGGTTTGAACCCCTATTCCGCCGACATTCTAGCCGCCATAACTCCGCAGTACGTACAGTTAGAACAAAGCCGAAGAGTGCGTTGAATAGAGATCGTTTAACTCTATCTTCAGTATAAAGGACAACTCTCTATCCCGGCGCGTTTGGACGGGAGAGGCCGACAAATTTAAAAAAATGGTCATTTTGACCTTCCAAAACAGACTTTTTCTACACAAGGAGAACGAAGCGGCTCAGAAGCGCGCCCTTTTAACTGTAGTATCCCAGCATCTTCCCTAGTAATCACCGCAAAAATCCAGCAAATCCGTCGCACTTTTTTCTAGCCCCAATTTTTGGGTACCTAAAATATTTGAGTCTCTAATTCCGGAAATAATGGCCATACCGGGGCACGGGGTGCGGCCCTGTATTCCCTCTTGACTTACTTCTTACACGATAGCATTAAGATGACAATCGCGAACACTTTCTGAATTTCGAGAAAAAAAAGGGGAGGGGTTTGAACCCTATTCCGCCGACATTCTAGCCGCCATAACTCCGCAGTACGTACAGTTAGAACAAAGCCGAAGAGTGCGTTGAATAGAGATCGTTTAACTCTATCTTTCGGTATAAAGGACAACTCTCTATCCCGGCGCGTTTGGACGGGAGATGCCGACAAATTTTCAAAAATGGTCATTATGACATTTCAATAAGAGACTTTTTCTACACACGGAGAACGAAGCGCCTCAAAGGACCGCCCTTTTAACTCTGGCATCCCAGCTTCTTCCATAGTATTCCCCACAAAAATCCAGCATTTCCGTTGCACTTTTTTCTAGCCCCAATTTTAGGGTACCTAAAATATTTGAGTCTCTAATTCCGGAAATAATGGCCATACCGAAGAACGGGGTGCGGCCCTGTATTCCTCTTGACTTACTTCTTACGATAGCATTAAGATGACAATCGCGAACACTTTCTGAATTTCGAGAAAAAAAGGGGGGGGTTTGAACCCCTATTCCGCCGACATTCTAGCCGCCATAACTCCGCAGTACGTACAGTTAGAACAAAGCCGAAGAGTGCGTTGAATAGAGCTCGTCGAATTCTATCCATAGTATAAAAGACAACTCTCTATCCCGGCGCGTTTGGATAGGAGAGGCCGACAAATTTTCAAAAAATGGTCATTTTGACCTTCCAAAACAGACTTTTTTCTACACAAGGAGAACGAAGCGGCTCAGAGGCGCGCCCTTTTAACTGTAGTATCCCAGCATCTTCCCTAGTAATCACCGCAAAAATCCAGCAAATCCGTCGCACTTTTTTCTCGCCCCAATTTTTGGGTACCTAAAATATTTCAGTCTCTAATTCCGGAAATAATGGCCATACCGAAGAACGGTGTGCGGCCCTGTATTCCCTCTGACTTACTTCTTACACGATAGCATTAAGATGACAATCGCGAACACTTTCTGAATTTCGAGAAAAAAAGGGGAGGGGTTTGAACCCCTATTCCGCCGACATTCTAGCCGCCATAACTCCGCAGTACTTACAGTTAGAACAAAGCCGAAGAGTGCGTTGAATAGAGCTCGTTTAACTCTATCTTCAGTATGAAGGACAACTCTCTATCCCGGCGCGTTTGGATAGGAGAGGCCGACAAATTTTCAAAAAATGGTCATTTTGACATTCCAAAACAGACTTTTTTCTACACAAGGAGAACGAAGCGGCTCAGAGGCGCGCCCTTTTAACTGTAGTATCCCAGCATCTTCCCTAGTAATCACCGCAAAAATCCAGCAAATCCGTCGCACTTTTTCTCGCCCCAATTTTTGGGTACCTAAAATATTTCAGTCTCTAATTCCGGAAATAATGGCCATACCGAAGAACGGGGTGCGGCCCTGTATTCCCTCTGACTTACTTCTTACACGATAGCATTAAGATGACAATCGCGAACACTTTCTGAATTTCGAGAAAAAAGGGGAGGGGTTTGAACCCCTATTCCGCCGACATTCTAGCCGCCATAACTCCGCAGTACGTACAGTTAGAACAAAGCCGAAGAGTGCGTTGAATAGAGATCGTTTAACTCTATCTTCAGTATAAAGGACAACTCTCTATCCCGGCGCGTTTGGACGGGAGAGGCCGACAAATTTTAAAAAAATGGTCATTTTGACCTTCCAAAACAGACTTTTTCTACACAAGGAGAACGAAGCGGCTCAGAGGCGCGCCTTTTAACTGTAGTATCCCAGCATCTTTCCTAGTAATCACCGCAAAAATCCAGCAAATCCGTCGCACTTTTTTCTAGCCCCAATTTTTGGGTACCTAAAATATTTGAGTCTCTAATTCCGGAAATAATGGCCATACCGAAGAACGGGGTGCGGCCCTGTATTCCCTCTTGACTTACTTCTTACACGATAGCATTAAGATGACAATCGCGAACACTTTCTGAATTTCGAGAAAAAAGGGGAGGGTTTGAACCCCTATTCCGCCGACATTCTAGCCGCCATAACTCCGCAGTACGTACAGTTAGAACAAAGCCGAAGAGTGCGTTGAATAGAGCTCGTTTAACTCTATCTTCAGTATAAAGGACAACTCTCTATCCCGGCGCGTTTGGACGGGAGAGGCCGACAAATTTTAAAAAAATGGTCATTTTGACCTTCCAAAACAGACTTTTTCTACACAAGGAGAACGAAGCGGCTCAGAGGCGCCCTTTTAACTGTAGTATCCCAGCATCTTCCCTAGTAATCACCGCAAAAATCCAGCAAATCCGTCGCACTTTTTCTAGCCCCAATTTTTGGGTACCTAAAATATTTGAGTCTCTAATTCCGGAAATAATGGCCATACCGAAGAACGGGGTGCGGCCCTGTATTCCCTCTTGACTTACTTCTTACACGATAGCATTAAGATGACAATCGCGAACACTTTCTGAATTTCGAGAAAAAAGGGGAGGGGTTTGAACCCCTATTCCGCCGACATTCTAGCCGCCATAACTCCGCAGTACGTACAGTTAGAACAAAGCCGAAGAGTGCGTTGAATAGAGCTCGTTTAACTCTATCTTCAGTATAAAGGACAACTCTCTATCCCGGCGCGTTTGGACGGGAGAGGCCGACAAATTTTAAAAAAATGGTCATTTTGACCTTCCAAAACAGACTTTTTCTACACAAGGAGAACGAAGCGGCTCAGAGGCGCCCTTTTAACTGTAGTATCCCAGCATCTTCCCTAGTAATCACCGCAAAAATCCAGCAAATCCGTCGCACTTTTTCTAGCCCCAATTTTTGGGTACCTAAAATATTTGAGTCTCTAATTCCGGAAATAATGGCCATACCGAAGAACGGGGTGCGGCCCTGTATTCCCTCTTGACTTACTTCTTACACGATAGCATTAAGATGACAATCGCGAACACTTTTTGAATTTCGAGAGAAAAAAGGGGAGGGGTTTGAACCCCTATTCCGCCGACATTCTAGCCGCCATAACTCCGCAGTACTTACAGTTAGAACAAAGCCGAAGAGTGCGTTGAATAGAGCTCGTTTAACTCTATCTTCAGTATGAAGGACAACTCTCTATCCCGGCGCGTTTGGATAGGAGAGGCCGACAAATTTTCAAAAAATGGTCATTTTGACCTTCCAAAACAGACTTTTTTCTACACAAGGAGAACGAAGCGGCTCAGAGGCGCGCCCTTTTAACTGTAGTATCCCAGCATCTTCCCTAGTAATCACCGCAAAAAATCCAGCAAATCCGTCGCACTTTTTTCTCGCCCCAATTTTTGGGTACCTAAAATATTTCAGTCTCTAATTCCGGAAATAATGGCCATACCGAAGAACGGGGTGCGGCCCTGTATTCCCTCTGACTTACTTCTTACACGATAGCATTAAGATGACAATCGCGAACACTTTCTGAATTTCGAGAAAAAAAGGGGAGGGGTTTGAACCCCTATTCCGCCGACATTCTAGCCGCCATAACTCCGCAGTACTTACAGTTAGAACAAAGCCGAAGAGTGCGTTGAATAGAGCTCGTTTAACTCTATCTTCGGTATAAAGGACAACTCTATCCCGGCGCGTTTGGACGGGAGAGGCCGACAAATTTAAAAAAATGGTCATTTTGACCTTCCAAAACAGACTTTTTTTCTACACAAGGAGAACGAAGCGGCTCAGAGGCGCGCCCTTTTAACTGTAGTATCCCAGCATCTTCCCTAGTAATCACCGCAAAAATCCAGCAAATCCGTCGCACTTTTTCTAGCCCCAATTTTTGGGTACCTAAAATATTTGAGTCTCTAATTCCGGAAATAATGGCCATACCGAAGAACGGGGTGCGGCCCTGTATTCCCTCTTGACTTACTTCTTACAGGATAGCATTAAGATGACAATCGCGAACACTTTCTGAATTTCGAGAAAAAAAGGGGGGGTTTGAACCCCTATTCCGCCGACATTCTAGCCGCCATAACTCCGCAGTACGTACAGTTAGAACAAAGCCGAAGAGTGCGTTGAATAGAGCTCGTTTAACTCTATCTTCAGTATAAAGGACAACTCTCTATCCCGGCGCGTTTGGACGGGAGAGGCCGACAAATTTTAAAAAAATGGTCATTTTGACCTTCCAAAACAGACTTTTTCTACACAAGGAGAACGAAGCGGCTCAGAGGCGCGCCTTTTAACTGTAGTATCCCAGCATCTTCCTAGTAATCACCGCAAAATCCAGCAAATCCGTCGCACTTTTTCTAGCCCCAATTTTTGGGTACCTAAAATATTTGATTCTCTAATTCCGGAAATAATGGCCATACCGAAGAACGGGGTGCGGCCCTGTATTCCCTCTTGACTTACTTCTTACACGATAGCATTAAGATGACAATCGCGAACACTTTCTGAATTTCGAGAAAAAACGGGAGGGGTTTGAACCCTATTCCGCCGACATTCTAGCCGCCATAACTCCGCAGTACGTACAGTTAGAACAAAGCCGAAAAATGCGTTGAATAGAGATCGTTTCATTCTATTTTCGGTGTAAAGGACAACTCTCTATCCCCGTGCGTTTGGACGGGAGAGGCCGACAAATTTTCAAAAAATGGTCATTTTGACCTTCCAAAACAGACTTTTTCTACACAAGGAGAACGAAGCGGCTCAGAGGCGCGCCCTTTTAACTGTAGTATCCCAGCATCTTCCCTAGTAATCACCGCTAAATCCAGCAAAACCGTTGCACTTTTTTCTAGCCCCAATTTTTGGGTACCTAAAATATTTGAGTCTCTAATTCCGGAAATAATGGCCATACCGAAGAACGGGGTGCGGCCCTGTATTCCCTCTTGACTTACTTCTTACACGATAGCATTAAGATGAAAATCGCGAACACTTTCTGAATTTCGAGAAGAAAAGGGGAGAGGTTTGAACCCCTATTCCGCCGACATTCTAGCCGCCATAACTCCGCAGTACGTTACAGTTAGAACAAAGCCGAAGAGTGCGTTGAATAGAGCTCGTTTAACTCTATCTTCAGTATAAAGGACAACTCTCTATCCCGGCGCGTTTGGACGGGAGAGGCCGACAAATTTTCAAAAAATGGTCATTTTGACCTTCCAAAACAGACTTTTTTCTACACAAGGAGAACGAAGCGGCTCAGAGGCGCGCCCTTTTAACTGTAGTATCCCAGCATCTTCCTAGTAATCACCGCAAAAATCCAGCAAATCCGTCGCACTTTTTTCTAGCCCCAATTTTTGGGTACCTAAAATATTTGAGTCTCTAATTCCGGAAATAATGGCCATACCGAAGAACGGGGTGCGGCCCTGTATTCCCTCTTGACTTACTTCTTACACGATAGCATTAAGATGACAATCGCGAACACTTTCTGAATTTCGAGAAAAAAAAGGGGGGGGTTTGAACCCCTATTCCGCCGACATTCTAGCCGCCATAACTCCGCAGTACGTACAGTTAGAACAAAGCCGAAGAGTGCGTTGAATAGAGATCGTTTAACTCTATCTTCGGTATAAAGGACAACTCTCTATCCCGGCGCGTTTGGACGGGAGAGGCCGACAAATTTAAAAAAATGGTCATTTTGACCTTCCAAAACAGACTTTTTCTACACAAGGAGAACGAAGCGGCTCAGAGGCGCGCCCTTTTAACTGTAGTATCCCAGCATCTTCCCTAGTAATCACCGCAAAAATCCAGCAAATCCGTCGCACTTTTTCTAGCCCCAATTTTTGGGTACCTAAAATATTTGAGTCTCTAATTCCGGAAATAATGGCCATACCGAAGAACGGGGTGCGGCCCTGTATTCCCTCTTGACTTACTTCTTACACGATAGCATTAAGATGACAATCGCGAACACTTTCTGAATTTCGAGAAAAAAAAGGGGGGTTTGAACCCTATTCCGCCGACATTCTAGCCGCCATAACTCCGCAGTACGTACAGCTGAATAGAAAAAAGCCGAAGAGTGCGTTAGATCGTTTACTTACTTCAGTATTAACTCTAGTTATGCGTTTGGACGGGATATCGACAAATTTAAAAAAATGTCATTTTGACCTTCCAAAACAGACTTTTTTCTACACAAGAGAACAACATTCTGCATTTAACATAGTATCCCAGCATCTTTTTCTGCAAATAATCGGAAAATCTATTTCCAACGAATTTACAAATGCGCAGCTTAAAAAAATGCTCATCTGTTAATGGGGATCTACTTCCAAAATTCAGCAACTTTTTCTGGAAAACAATTGTTCGAAAAATATTCGAGACGAAGGTAGCTAATATTTAGTTGCAGCGAATAAGCTCATCTTGGAATATTGCGTTTAACATTTTTTTAACAATTCCTTGTCAGCATCTTCTCTATTTAATCAGAATAATTCTGACAATCAATTAAATCGTCAGCAAACTGTACTAAATTTACTATGAAAGGATTAACAAAACGCACTTCCATTCTTAGCCCTAAATCTTATTCTGGAATTCACCGAAAATTCCGTTAGAATACAGATCGGATATAATTCTATAGTATTTTTCGGAAATACATGGCTTTACAAATTAACCGAAGAAGGGTTTGCGTGCATTTTATTCCTCAACTTACTACTTACACGATAGCATTAAGATGACAACGAACACTTTCTGAATTTTTCGACTCTCTTTAAGGGGTTTGACCTTTCATTAAGTGCTTTCAATTCTTGAAGCTGTAAATACTCATATTAAAATCACCACATAAAGTATAATAAAATAAACGAAAAAATAACAAACCTGAAAAAAAAAAGAATTTAAAAATCCTAAGATATTAACATATCTTAAAGACAGCCTCGTTCAAAATTAAATCTATCTTAGTATAAAGGTTACTATTATTTTTGGAAGGGCTTAAGCCGACAAATTTTAAAAATTGTCATTTGACTCCAAAAAATTATTTTATCAAAATAACGGCTATTTCTGCCGGAACAAAATCACTATAATAATGATAATAATCCAAAAATAATAATATTAAAAGGCCTAATAATAATAATAATAATAATAGAAGAACGTGCGGGTATTCCCTCTTGAACTTCTTACACGATATTCAGAAGAAATCAATCTGTTACTTTCTGAATTTCGAGAAAAAAAGAGGAGGGGTTTGAACCCTATTCCGCCGACATTTTAGTTGCCATAACTCCTGAGTACGTACAGTTAGAACAAAGCCGAAGAGTGCGTTGAATAGACAACTCTATCTTAGTATAAAAACTTTATCCCGGCGCGTTTGGACGGGAGAGGCCGACAAATTTAAAAAAAAAATGGTCATTTTGACCTTCCAAAACAGACTTTTTCTACACTACACAAAGAGAACGAAGCGGCTGACAAATAGTCTTCCTCCCACACTGTACGGAATGATAGTTTGCTTACAGAAGGTTTTGACTGTGTCATTGTCCTGCTTTTAATCGTACGTTTCCCAGTATCTTCCTAGTAATCACTGCAAAAATCCAGCAAATCCGTCGAGCTTTTTTCTGGAACAATTTTTGGGTACCTAAAATATTAAAGTCTCTAATTCCGGAAATAATGGCCATACCGAGAACGGGGTGCGGCCCTGTATTCCCTCTTGACTTACTTCTTACACGATAGCATTAAGATGACAATCGCGAACACTTTCTGAATTTCGAGAAAAAAGGGGAGGGGTTTGAACCCCTATTCCGCCGACATTCTAGCCGCCATAACTCCGCAGTACGTACAGTTAGAACAAAGCCGAAGAGTGCGTTGAATAGAGCTCGTTTAACTCTATCTTCAGTATAAAGGACAACTCTCTATCCCGGCGCGTTTGGACGGGAGAGGCCGACAAATTTTCAAAAAATGGTCATTTTGACCTTCCAAAACAGACTTTTTTTCTACACAAGGAGAACGAAGCGGCTCAGAGGCGCGCCCATTTTAACTGTAGTATCCCAGCATCTTCCTAGTAATCACCGCAAAAATCCAGCAAATCCGTCGCACTTTTTCTAGCCCCAATTTTTGGGTACCTAAAATATTTGAGTCTCTAATTCCGGAAATAATGGCCATACCGAAGAACGGGGTGCGGCCCTGTATTCCCTCTTGACTTACTTCTTACACGATAGCATTAAGATGACAATCGCGAACACTTTCTGAATTTCGAGAAAAAAGGGAGGGTTTGAACCCCTATTCCGCCGACATTCTAGCCGCCATAACTCCGCAGTACTTACAGTTAGAACAAAGCCGAAGAGTGCGTTGAATAGAGCTCGTTTAACTCTATCTTCAGTATGAAGGACAACTCTCTATCCCGGCGCGTTTGGATAGGAGAGGCCGACAAATTAAAAAAATGGTCATTTTGACCTTCCAAAACAGACTTTTTCTACACAAGGAGAACGAAGCGGCTCAGAGGCGCGCCCTTTTAACTGTAGTATCCCATCTTCCTAGTAATCACCGCAAAAATCCAGCAAATCCGTCGCACTTTTTCTAGCCCCAATTTTTGAGTACCTAAAATATTTCAGTCTCTAATTCCGGAAATAATGGCCATACCGAAGAACGGGGTGCGGCCCTGTATTCCCTCTGACTTACTTCTTACACGATAGCATTAAGATGACAATCGCGAACACTTTCTGAATTTCGAGAAAAAAAGGGGAGGGGTTTGAACCCCTATTCCGCCGACATTCTAGCCGCCATAACTCCGCAGTACTTACAGTTAGAACAAAGCCGAAGAGTGCGTTGAATAGAAGCTCGTTTAACTCTATCTTCAGTATAAAGGACAACTCTCTATCCCGGCGCGTTTGGACGGGAGAGGCGGACAAATTAAAAAAAAATGGTCATTTTGACCTTCCAAAACAGACTTTTTTCTACACAAGGAGAACGAAGCGGCTCAGAGGCGCGCCCTTTTAACTGTAGTATCCCAGCATCTTCCCTAGTAATCACCGCAAAAATCCAGCAAATCCGTCGCACTTTTTTCTCGCCCCAATTTTTGGGTACCTAAAATATTTCAGTCTCTAATTCCGGAAATAATGGCCATACCGAAGAACGGGGTGCGGCCCTGTATTCCCTCTTGACTTACTTCTTACGATAGCATCAAGATGACAATCGCGAACACTTTCTGAATTTCGAGAAAAAAAGGGGAGGGGTTTGAACACCTATTCCGCCGACATTCTAGCCGCCATAACTCCGCAGTACGTACAGTTAGAACAAAGCCGAAGAGTGCGTTGAATAGAGCTCGTTTAACTCTATCTTCGGTATAAAGGACAACTCTCTATCCCGGCGCGTTTGGACGGGAGAGGCCGACAAATTTTCAAAAAATGGTCATTTTGACCTTCCAAAACAGACTTTTTTCTACACAAGGAGAACGAAGCGGCTCAGAGGCGCGCCCTTTTAACTGTAGTATCCCAGCATCTTCCCTAGTAATCACCGCAAAAATCCAGCAAATCCGTGGCACTTCTTTCTAGCCCCAAATTTTGGTACCTAAAATATTTGAGTCTCTAATTCCGGAAATAATGGCCATACCGAAGAACGGGGTGCGGCCCTGTATTCCTCTGACTTACTTCTTACACGATAGCATTAAGATGACAATCGCGAACACTTTCTGAATTTTCGAAAATGGAAAAGGGGAGGGGTTTGAACCCCTATTCCGCCGACATTCTAGCCGCCATAACTCCGCAGTACTTACAGTTAGAACAAAGCCGAAGAGTGCGTTGAATAGAGCTCGTTTAACTCTATCTTCAGTATGAAGGACAACTCTCTATACCGGCGCGTTTGGACGGGAGAGGACGACAAAATTTCATAAAACGGTAATTTTTACCTTCCAAAACAGACTTTTTACACAAGGAGAACGAAGCGGCTCAGAGGCGCGCCCATTTTAACTGTAGTATCCCAGCATCTTCCCTAGTAATCACCGCAAAATCCAGCAAATCCGTCGCACTTTTTCTAGCCCCAATTTTTGGGTACCTAAAATATTTGAGTCTCTAATTCCGGAAATAATGGCCATACCGAGGAACGGGGTGCGGCTCTGTATTCCCTCTTGACTTACTTCTTACACGATAGCATCAAGATGACAATCGCCGAACACGGATTGCTGAATTTCGATAAAAAAGTGGGACTGGGAACCCTATATTCCGCCAACTAGCCGCCATATTGCATCGTACTGTACATTCAAAGCCGCCAGTGGCATAGTCGTTTACCTTACAAATACGGATAATTAGCTGAATTGGAAAAAGCCGAAAAGTACACTGTAATATTCAGTTATTACATTTTTATTACACATATTAAATATAGTTATGGTATTATTATATCATAGATAATGTTATTTTCATATTATCACCATAATTGCGTCCATTTCAAAATGTGCATTTTTTCTTCAAATAATCAAAATCTTTTTCCAACGAATTTAGCAATGCGAAGCTGGCTCAAAGATGCTCATCTGTTTGGGGATCTACTTATAGATCAAGCAATCTTCTGTAATTCTGGAAAACAATTGTTCGTAAACATATGAGACGAAGGTAGCTAATATAGTTGCAGCGAATAAGCTCATCTTGGGATATTTCGGGTACCTAAAATTTTTAACAATTCTATGCTTGTCAAGTCATATTCTCTGCATTTAATTCAGAATAATTCTGCGACAACTTTGTAGATCAATTAACTCGTTTGGAACTGACACTCTCACGGACTGTACTAAATTTTACTTGAATAGACTTTTTAACAAAACGATTAATAACTCTGACTTCAAAATCACTAAATCTATATTCTGTGAATTCACATTTGAACTATTCCAAAAATACAGGGATATTTAACTAACCCGAGTATTTTGATCAGAAATACATCTCTTTACAAATTAACCGTCCGTGAAGGGTTTTAGTGCCTTAGACTAATTCCCAAAATACTAGCATAACTTGCCCTAAACACAGACTCTGAATTTTTCGACTCTCTTTAATGTTTGACCTTTCATTAATGCTTTCAATTCTTAGCTGTAATATTTCATATTAAATCACCACATAAAGTATTAAAATAAACGAAAAAAATAACAAACCTTGAAAAAAAAAAAAAAGAATTGGAAAAGGCCTAAGATATTAAAATATCATTTTGACACCTTCCAAACAAACTTTTTCTACACAATTAGAATGAAGCGGCTCAGAGGCGCGCCCTAATTTAATTGTAGTATCCCAGCATCTTCCTAGTAATCACCGCAATTATTCCAGCAAATCCGTCGCATTTTTTCTGGCCAAAATTTTTATAATAATAAAATAAAAGTCTCTAATTTCTGAAATAATGGCCATACCGAGGAACGGGGTGCGGCCTTGTATTCCCTCTTGACTTATTTCTTACAGGATAGTATCAAAATGGCAATCGCGAACACTTTCTGATTTTCGACAAAAAAGGGGAGGGTTTGAACCCCTATTCCGCCGACATTCTAGCCGCCATAACTCCGCAGTACGTATAGTTAGAACAAAGGCGAAGAGTGCGTTGAATACAAGTCGTCGAACTCTATCTTCAGTGTGAAGGACAACTCTTATACCGGCGCATTTGGACGGGAGAGGCCGACAAAATTTCAAAAAATGGTCATTTTGACCTTCCAAAACAGACTTTTTTCTACACAGGGAGAACGAAGCGGCTCACAGGCCCGCCCTTTTAACTGTAGCATCCCAGCATCTTCCCTAGTAATCACCGCAAAAATCCAGCAAATCCGTCGCAATTTTTCTAGCCCCAATTTTTGGGTACCTAAAATATTTGAGTCTCTAATTCCGGAAATAATAGCCATACTGAGGAACGGGGTGTGGTCCTGTATTTCCTCTAGACTTATTTCTTACAGGATAGCATCAAAATGGCAATCGCGAACACTTTCTTATTTTTGAGAAAAAGAGGGGAGGTGTTTCAACCCCTATTCCGCCGACATTCCAGCTGCCATAACTCCGCAGTACGTATAGTTAGAACAAAGCCGAGGGGTGCGTTGAATACAGCTCGTCGAACTCTTTTTTTTTCAGTATAAAGGACAACTCTCTATCCCGGCGCGTTTGGACGGGAGAGGCCGACAAATTTTCAAAAAATGGCCATTTTTACCTTCCAAAAAACAGACTTTTTTCTACGCACGGAGAACGAAGCGGCAAGAGGCCCGCCCTTTTAACAGTAGCATCCCAGCATCTTCCGTAGTAACCACAGGAAAAATCCAGCAAATCCGAGGCACTTTTTTCTAGCCCCAATTTTTGGCTACCTAAAACATTTGAGTCTCTAATTCCGGAAATAATGGCCATACCGAAGAACGGGATGGGGTCCTGTATTCCACCTTGATTTACTTCTTACACGGTAGCCTGAAAACTGGAATCTCGAAAACAGGCAAATTTTCGAAAAAAAAAAAAAAGGGAAATATTTTAGAAAAATAATGGCGCTACAGAGGAACGGGAGGTGGTCCTGTATTCCCCATTGACTTATTTCTTACAAGATAGCATTAAAACTGGAATCGCGAATACAAGCTGATTAAAAAAAATAGGAAGTGTTTAAACTACTATTCCGCCGACATTCTAGCCGCCATAATTGCGCAGTGCTTGATGTGAGAAGAAAGCCGATGAGTGTGTTGTATTCAGTACCTGGAACTCTATCTATTGTGTAAGGTACAGCTCTCTATCCCCGTGCGTTTGGACGGGAGTGGCCGGTAAATTTTCAAAAATCGGTCATTTAGAACTTCCGGAAGAGAACTTTCTCTACACAAGGAGAACGAAGTGGTCCAGGGTCCTGCCCATTTAACTGTAGTATCCCCGCATTTTCACAAAAAATCACCGCGAAAATTCACCAAATCCGTGGCACTTTATTCTAAGCTTATTTTTCCGTTACTTAAAGTATTACGGCTTCTCATTCCGGAAGAACTGGCGCTGCCGAAGAACGGGATGCGGTCGTGTATTCCCCATTGACTTACTTCTTACACGATAGTCTAAAACAAGAATCGCGAGCAAAAACTGATTTTCGAAAAAAAAAAAAAAAAATTGGGAAGCGTAACCACTATTCCAGCGAATTTCTAGCCGTCATAATTTCCCACTGCGTGAAGTGAGAACAAAGCCGAAAAGTGCGTTGTATTCAGATCCTCCAACTCTATCTTTGGTGTAAAGGACAATTCTCTATCCCCTTGCGTTTGGATGGGTGACGCCGGCAAATTTTCAAAAGTCGGTCATTTTGACTTCCAAAAGAGAATTTTCTCTACACAAGGAGAACGAAGAGGCCCAAGGGCTCGCCTATTTAACTCTAGCATCCCCGCGTGTTCATTAATAATTACCGCGAAAATGCAGCAAATCCTTCACACTTTTTCCTACACTTATTTTTTCCGCCACCAAAAGTATTTCGGCTTCAAATTGCAGAAATAATGGCGCTACCGAGGAACGAGATGCGTTCCTATATTACTCCTTGACTTTCTTCTTACACGAAAGCCTCAAAATGTGAATCGCGAACACAAGCTGATTTTCGAAAATAAATGGGGGTAGTGTTTAAACCACTACTCCGCCGAAATTATAGCCGCTATATCTCCCCTGTGCGTGATGTAAGAACAAAGTCGAAGAGTGCGTTAAAATCAGCTCCTCCAGCTCTATCTTTGGTGTAAAGGCCAATTCTCTATCCCCGTGCGTTTGAACGGGAGAGGCCGGCAAATTTAAAAAAATTGGTCATTTCGACCTACAAAGAGAGAATTTTCTATACACAAGGAGAACGAAGCATCCCACGGGCCTGCCCTTTTAACTGTAGCATCTCCGCATGTTCACTAATAATCACCGCGAATGTCCAGGAAATCCGTCGCACTTTTTTCTACATTTATTTTTCGATACGTAAAGTATTTCTTGCTCTAATTCAGGAAGTAATTGCGCTACCGAGGAACGGGATGGGGTCCCGTATTTCTCATTTACTTACTTCTTACACGATAGCCTCAAAACGGGAATCGCAAACACAAGCTGATCTTCGGGTGAAAAAAAAAAAAAGGGAATTGTAACCACTATTCCGCCGAATTTCTAGCCGCAATAACTTAGCAATGCTTGAAGTGAGAACAAAGTCGAAGAGTGCGCTGTATTCAGATCCTCGAACTCTATCTTTGGTGTAAAGGACAATTCTCTATACCTTTGCGTTTGGACGGGAGACGCCGGCAAAATTTAAAAAAATCGGTCATATTGATTTCCAAAAGAGATTTTGCTCTACACAAGGAGAACGAAGCGGCCCAGGCTCCCGCAATTTTAACTCTAGCATCCCCGCGTGTTCACTAAGAATCACCGCGAAAATCCAGTAAATCCGTCGCAATTTATTCTACACTTATTTTTTCGGTTCCTAAGGTATGTCTTCCTCTAATTCCTGAAATAATGGAGCCACCGAGGAACGGGACTTGGTCGTGTATTCCCCCTTGACTTACTTCTTACACAATAGCCTCAAAACTGGAATCGTGAACACAAGCTGATTTTCTAAACAAAAAAATGGGAAGTGAAAAACTATTCCTCCGAAATTCTAGCCGCCATAAATCCGCAGTGTGTAAAGTTGAAGAACAAAGCCGAAGAGTGCGTTGAATAGACAGACAGACAAACAGACATATAAAGGACAGATATAGACATATAGCGTTTGGATAGATAGATAGATAATAGATAATAAATGATCATTTAGATCCAGAAACAGACTTTTTTCTAGACAGACAGAGACAGAAGCGGACAGACAGACAGACCTTTTAACTGTAGATCCCAGCATCTTCCTAGTAATCACCGAAAGACAGACGGACGGACGGACAGACAGCCCCAAGACGGGGACCTAAACAGACAGACAGACGGACAACAGACAGAAATAGACAGCCATAGACAGACAGACAGACAGCCCAGACAGATAGACAGACAGACAGATAGATAGCATAGCCTCAAACGGGAATCACGAACACAAGCTCATTTTCAAAAAAATAAAAAATGGGATGTGTAAACTAATCCGCCGACATTCTAGCCGCCATAACTGCGCAGTGCTTGAAGTGAGAACACCTCCTCGAATTCTATCTTTGGTGTAAAGGACAACTCTCTATCCCAGTGCGCTTGGACGGGAGAAGCCTGCATAATTTAAAAAATCGGTCATTTTGATCTTCCAAAAGGGAATTTTCTCTACACAAGGAGAACGAAGCGGCCCAGGGTCCCGCCCATTTAACTATAGCATCCCCGCATGTTCGTTCACTAATAATCACCACAAATCTCAAGCAAATCCGTCACACTTTATTCTACACTTATTTTTTCGGTAGCTAAAATATTTTGGCCTCTAATTCCGGAAAGTCGGGAGCTACCGAAGTCCTCTATTCCCCCTTGACTTACTTCTTACACGATAGCCTCAAAACAGGAATCGCGAACACAAACTGATTTTCGGGGAAAAAAAAAAGGGGGGGGAATTGTAACCACTATTTCGCCGAATTTCTAGCCGCAATAACTTAGCAATGCTTGAAGTGAGAACAAAGTCGAAGAGGGCGCTGTATTCAGATTCTCGAACTTTATCTTTGGTGTAAAGGACAATTCTCTATACCCTTGCGTTTGGACGGGAGACGCCGCAAATTAAAAAAAATCGGTCATTTTGACCTTCCAAAAGAGATTTTGCTCTACACAAGGAGAACGAAGCGGCCCAGGGTCTCGCAATTTTAACACTAGGATCTCTGCGTGTTCACTAAGAATCACCGCGAAAATCCAGTAAATTCGTCGAAATTTATTCTACAATTATTTTTTCGGTTCCTAAAGTATGTCTTCCTCTAATTCCTGAAATAATGGAGCCACCGAGGAACGGGAACACAAGCTGACTTTTCTTACACAATAGCAAAATGACAAAAAAATTTAAAAAAAAAATGGGAAGTGAAAAACTATTCCACCGAAATTCTAGCCGCCATAAATCCGCAGTGTGTGAAGTGAAAACAAAGCCGAAGAGTGCGTTGAATTCAACTCCTCGAACTCTAGCTTTGGAGTAAAGGACAATTTTGGATTCCTGTGCGTTTGGAAGGGAGAGGCCGGTAAATTAAAAAAAAATCGGTAATTTAAACTTCCAAAAGAAAATTTTCTCTACTCAAGGAGAACGAAGTGGACCAGGTGCCGCCATTTCAACTGTAGCATCCTTGCATGTTCACTAATAATTACCGCAAAAATCCAGTAAATCCGACGCACTGTATTCTACACCTAATTTTTCGGGAATCTAAAGTATTTCTTCCTTTAATTCCAGAAAAATAATGGCGCTACCAAGGAATGGTATGGGGTCCTGTATTCCTCCTTGACTTATTTCTTACACGATAGCCTCAAAATGGGAATCTCGAACACAATCTGATTTTCGAAAAAAAAAAATGGGAAGGATAACGACTTTTCCGCCGAATTTCTAGCCGCCATAACTGCGCAGTGCTTGAAGTGAGAACAAAGCCGAAGTATTTGTTGTATTCAGATCCTCCAACTCTATCTATGGTGTAGAGGACAATTTTCTATTCCCGTGCGTTTGGACGGGAGAGGCCGGAAAAATTTGAAAAATCAGTATTTTGATCTTCCAAAAGAGAATTTTCTCTACACAAGGTGAACGAAGGGGCCCACGGGCATGCCCTGTTAACTGTAGCATCCCCGCATGTTCACTAATAATCGCGGCGAAAGTCCAACAAATTCGTCGGACTTTTTCCTACAGTTATTTTTTCGGTACCTAAATAATTTCTTGCTCTAATTCCGGATATAATGGCGCGAACGGGATGCGGTCCTGTATTCCCCCATTGACATATTTCTTACACGATAGCCTCAAAACGGGAATCGCGAACACAAGTTGATTTTATAAAAAAAAAAAAAAAGTATTCCGCCGACATTTTAGCCGCCATAACTCCTCAGTGCTTTAAGTGAGAAGAAAGCCGAAGAATGCGTTGAAATCACCTCCACGAACTCTAACTTTAGTGCAAAGGACAACTCCCTATGCCCCTGCGTTTGGTCTTCAGACGCCGGTAAAATTTCAAAAATCGGTCATTTAAGCTTCCAAACGAGAATTTTCTCTACACAAGGAGTACGAAGTGGACCAGAGACCCGCGCTTTCACATTTAGCATCACCGCATGTTCACTAATAATCTCCGCGAAAATCCAGCAAATCCGTAGTACTTTATTCTACACTTATTTTTTCGGTACCTAAAGTATTTCTTCCTCTAATTCCTGAAATAATGGAGCTACCGAGGAACGGGACGTTTTCCTGTATTCCCCCTTGACTTACTTCTTACACGATAGCATCAAAACTGGAATCGCGAACACAAGCTGATTTTCGAAAAAAAATGGAAAGGGAAAAACTATTCCGCTGACATTCTAGCCGCCATAAATCCGCAGTGCTTGAACTGAAAGCAAAGCCGAAGTGTGCGATGAATTCAGCTCCTCAAACTCTATCTTTGGTGTAAAGAACAATTCTCTGTCCCTGTGCGTTTGGACGGGAGAGACCGGCAAAATTTCGAGAAATCGGTCATTTTGACCTTCCAAAACAGAATTTTGTCCACACAAGGAGAAGGAAGCAGTCACAGGGCCCGACGTTTTAACTCTAGTATCCCCGCGTGTTCACTAATAATCACCGCGAAAATCAAGCAAATCCGTCATACTATTTTCTACAATTAATTTTTTGGTACATAAAATATTTCGGCCTCTAATTCCGGAAATAATGGCGCTACCGAGGAACTGGATGCGATGTTGTATTCCCCATTGCATTCCTTCTCAAAACGGGAATCGCGAAAAAGATGGTATGGGTAAACCATTATTCCGCCGACATTCTAGCCACCATAACTCCGCAGTGCTTGAAGGGAGGGCAAAGTCGAAGAGTGCGTTGTATTCACATCCTCGAACTCTATCTTTGGGGAAAAGGAAAACCCTGTATCCCCGTGCGTTTGGACGGGAGAGGCCGGCAAATTTTCAAAAATCGGTCATTTTGAATTTCCAAAAAAGAATTTTCTCTACACAAGGAGTACGAAGCGGCCCAGGGTCCCGCCCTTTTAACTCTAGCATTCCCGCGTGTTCACTAATAATCACCGCGAAAATCTAGCAAATCCTATTCTTATATATTGGTACGTAAAGTATTTCTTCCTTTAATTCCGGAAATAATTGCGCTAACGCGGAACGGGATTAAGTCCTGTATTCTCCCTTGAATTACTTCTTACACGATAGTCTCAAAACGGGAATCGCGAACACAAGGTGATTTTCGAAAAAAATAATGGGAAGTGAAAACAACTATTCCGCAAAATTTCCAGCCGCCATAACTACGCAGTGCTGAAGAGAGAATAAGGCCGAAGAATGCGCTGAATTCAGCTCCTCCAACTATATATTTGAAGTAAAGGACGATTCTCTGATCCCCGTGCGTTTGGACAGGAGACGCCGACAAAATTAAAAAAAATTGGTCATTTTGACCTTCCAAAAGAGAATTTTCTCTACACAAGGAGAACGAAGAAGCCCACGGGCCTACCGTTTTAACTGTAGCACCTCCGCATGTTCACTAATAATTACGGGTACCGCGAAAGTCCAGCAAGTCCGTCGCAATTTTGTCAACATATATTTTTTCGTTACCTAAAGTATTTCGGCCTCTAATTCCGGAAATAATGGCATTACCGAGGAACGGGATGCGGTTCTGTATTCCCCTTTGACTTATATCTTATACGATAGCCTCAAAATGGGAATCTAGAACACAAGCTGATTATCAGAAAAAAAAAGGAAGGTTTTAAACCAATATTCCGCCGAAATTCTAGCCGCCATAACTGCGCAGTGCGTGATGTGAGAACAAAGCCGAAGAGTGCGTTGTATTCAGATCCTCGAACTCTGTCTTTGGTGTAAAGGACAATTCTCTATCCCCGTGCGTTTGGACGGGAGAGGCCGGCAAAATTTAAAAAATCGATCATTTTCACCTTCCAAAAGAGAATTTTCTCTACACAAGGAGAACGAAGAGGCCTAGGGGCCCACCCTTCTAACTGCAGCATCCCTGCATGTTCACTAATAATCACCGCGAAAATCCAAAAAATCTGTGGCACTTTATTCTGCACTTATTTTTTGGATACCTAAAGAATTTCTTCCTCTATTTCCGGAAATAATGGCGCTACCGAGGAACGGGTGGGGGACCTGTTTTCCCCCTTGACATACTTCTTACACGATAGCCTCAAAACGGAAATCGTAAATACAAGCTGATTTTTTCGAAAAAAAAAATGGGAAGCGAAAACCTCTATTCCGCAGATATTCTAGCCGCCATAACTCCGCAGTGATGAAGTGATAACAAAGCAGAAGAGTGCGTTGAATTCATCTCCTCGAACTCTATCTTTGGTGTAAAGAACAATTCTCTATCCCCGTACGTTTGGACGGGAGAGGCCGGAAAATTAAAAAAATCGGTCATTTGACCTTCCAAAACAGAAATTTTTCTGCACTAAGGGCCCGCCGTTTTATCTCTAGCATCCCGGGAATAATCACCGCAAATATCTAGCAAAAAAAATCGTCTCTAATTACGGAAATAATGGCGACCTTCGATAAAAGGAATCGCGAACACATCCTGATTTTCGAAAAAAAAAAATGGTAAGGGAAAACCATTATTCCGCCGACATTCTAGCCGCTATAACTCCGCAGTGCGGAAGCCGAAGAGTGCGTTCTATTCACCTCCTCGAACTCTATCTTTGGTGTAAAGGATAACCCTCTATCCCCGTGCGTTTGGATGGGAGAGGACAGCAAATTTAAAAAAAAATCGTTCATTTTGACCTTCCAAAAGGGAATTTTCTCTATACAAGGGGTTGAAGCGGCTCTCGGTCCTGCCCTTTTACCTGTAGCATCCCCGCATGTTCACTAATAATCACCGCGAACATCCAGCAAATCCCTCGCCCTTTTTTCTGCACTTATTTTTTCGGTACCTAAAGTATTTCGGCCTCTATTTCCGGAAATAATGGTGCTAACGAGGAACAGGATGCAGTTCTGTATTCCCCCTTGACTTACTTCTTACACGATATCCTCAAAACAGGAATTGCGAACACAAGTTATTTACGAAAAAAACCACTAGGCCTATTCCGCCGAATTTCTAGCCGCCATAACTCCCCAGTGCGTGAAGTGAGAACAAAGCCGAAAAATGCGTTAAAATCTGCTCCTCGAACTCTTCTTTGATGTAAAGGACAATTCTCTGTCCCCGTGTGTTTGGACGGGAAAGGCTGGCACATTTTCAAAAATCGGTCATTTTGACCATCCAAAAGGTTATTTTCTCTACAGAAAGAGAACGAAGCGGCCCAGGGCCTACCCTTTTAACTGGAGCATCCCAGCATGTTCACTAATAATCACCGCGAAAATCCAGCAAATCCGTCGCACTTTTTTTTTTCACTTATTTTTTATGTATCTAAAGTATTTCGGCCTCTAATTCCGGAAATAATTTCGCTACCGGGGAACGGGATGCTGTACTGTATTCCCCGTTGACTTACTTCTTACTCGATAGCCTCAAATCGGGAGCCGCGAACACAAGCTGATTTCCGAAAAAAAAAAAAATCCGCCGACTTTATAGTCGCCATAACTCCGCAGTGCGTGAAGTGAGAACAAGGCCGAAAAGTGCGTTGAATTCAGCTCCTCGAACTCTACATATTTTTCATGTAAGGGACAAATCTCTACACCGTTTATTTGGACGGGAGAGGCAGGCAAAATTTCAAAAATCGGTCATTTTGACTTTCCAAAAGAGAATTTTGTCTACACAAGGAGAATGAAGCGGCCCAGGGGCCCTACTTTTTAACTGTAGCATCCCCGCATATTCTCTAATAATCACCGCGAAAATCCAGCGCCATATCTCCACCGTTTCAGCAGTGAGAACAACGCCGAAAGTACCGTTGAATAGAGCTCCTCGAACTCTATGCGAAACGCAAAGGACAACCGTCTGCCCTCAGGCATGTGGACGGTAGAGGCCGGCAAATTTTCAAAAAATGATAATTTTGACCTTCCAAAATAGACATTGCTCTACTCAAGGAGAACGATTGGGCTCAGATTCCCGGCCTTTTAACTGTAACATCCCGGCATGTTTACTACTACACACCAGAAAAATCGAGCAAATCCAGTGGGCCTTTTTTTAGCGTTATTTTTTAATTAAGTAAAAGGTTTCAGTCTCTAATCTCCGGAAAGAACGACGATCTGGAGGAAGGGGATGCGGCGTTATATTTCGCCTTAACTCTCTTTGGATACAGTATCGTCAAAATGGGAATCCCGAACACAAACTGATTTTCGAGAAAATACATCACAAGATGTCAATTCAAATTTTTTATGTCAGCAGTTACTACTTGTAAATTAATAACATTCTCAATTTTAAACATTTTTCTAATTCAAACAAATGATATTACTCCTATGTAATTATTGCAGTGTATGTATTATTTTAAATATTTTCATTACAATCTTCACCATCACGGATGATGGGTATGCAATCTCCGAAACATATCTGATTTTAATACGTAAAGACGCTCGACAAGCAGACGTGTTCATACAACTGTTGTGTTGTTTATTAATTTTTATTGCATCCAATCTTTGTAATGACTTCTACATTGGACAGACTGGAAGATCTTTTGAAACGTATTATAAGGAATATATCACAGTTATAACCAAACCAGACAAATTTCAGCCTATGCAAAACTCTTCACAAACTCCAATCACAACTACATCAACATAGAAACTGACATGATAATTCTACACATTCAATCAAAATGCCACAAACTCGATACTGTAGAACAATTCGAAATTTATAGACATATAAAAGACACAACCACAACACATCCTCAACAATCATTTCAATTTCAGATCACACATACTTTTTTATATGATACCGGTCATGAACAAAGGAAACAAGATAGATCAGATAAAATACCACAATTTAAATATTAACACAGTGAATATGTTATTTATTTAATTTACATAACGTACCTAATAGTTCATCAGTGATTATATACAGTAAGTTTGAAAAGAGTGAATCGAAGATTGAAGAACTAAAATATTAGTGCATGGATGGGTATTTAGTGTTTCGAAACTTTTCTCCAACACCGAGAGATGGGGCTGTGATTTACAGTTCTGGTCTCCTTTTAGACCGTACAAATGAAAACAATTAATGGGATCAGAAGCAAACGGGACTAACAGCACGTTAGTTACTTTTGAGAAAATGTGATTGAAAATGTTTAAGCTTTCGAAAATTCCGTGAAGTTTTAATTATAATTAAAAAAAAAAAGTATTATTTTGCACTAATATTAATTCGAGCTGAAAACTGAGAACCAAACCACTTTTCAAGATTTTTAAACGGACTCGGTATGAAAGACTGGAACGTCTGACAATACTATGTCTGGAATGTTTAACTCTTTTAAAATCAAGTAGGTATTCGGAACATTTTTCCAGTTACTTTCACCACAAAAGTGTCAATGAATACCCTGTCAGTGAATTGTTTTAGACATGGCCATGCGTGTCTTAAGAAGTCTGAGCGAGCTCAAAGCGGAAAATGTAACGATAATTTGTAAGGTTATTTTATCGGTACCGGTACTTTGCTTTTTTTTGTCAAATTCTGTAGACGTTGTTTCTTCCAACTGACTCTTCAAATAGGTACAGTAACTATTTTCCGCTTTAATGACCTTATATAACACCATCAAAATTCAGATTTCTATTTGTCCAAGGCAAAATATGATATATCATTTCTTACAGGTTTTCGAGAGCGAGCATTTAAAGTTTTAACGACCGTATAAAATCATAGTAATCAGGTTTCATAGTGGTAAAGGGATGTATAGAATATTTTAACCGGATCACACATTTAAATTAAAATTAAAACTTCACGGAATTTACGAAAGCTTAAACATTTTCAATTACATTATCTCAAAAACAACTAAAGTGCTCTTATACCTCTTTGCTTCTCACTCCTCCAATTGTTTGGATTTGTACGATACAGAACGAGTGATACGTAGAGACCGGCACTGTAAATCACAGCCCCATCTCTCGGCGTTCGAGGGAAGTTTCGAGGCACATCCGGTTCGTGAACCCTAAATGCCCATGACATGAACAGAAGTCGATATCTTTCTACAGTTAAAAAAATCGACAATACTGAAGCTTCAGTCTGAATCGAAAACTTTGATTCAGCATAGAATAAAACAATCTTTATTCTCTGCAAAATCTATTAAAATCATTTTGACATAAATTTCCAAGTAGAATAAACAATCTTTATTCTCTGCAAAATCTATTAAAATCATTTTGACATAAATTTCCAAGTTTGCTTTATATTTTCCAACAACACCGTGTAAAAATGACTGATGGCTTCTCAATATTAACAATATATAACACTAGTCAACAGCCATTTTGCCCCAGACATAAAACTAACAAATTCTTACTAATTTCAACCTCCTGAATTTAAAAAATAACAAGCAAAATGTTCCATCAGTTCGGTTTTCTAGATGCAAAATATAATTAATTTCATATTCATTCTATTTAAAAAAAATTACCGTATTTCGTGTGTAACTACTTTGTTTTACAAATGTGACGACCCATTATGTGAAACAATATTAGTATAACTTGGCCACCATGTTAGAAGCACTTGTAGAAACAGAAATTATTTTATTGCCCTTTTACGAGTCTATTTGGATGGAGGAAACAGGTTCGCGGTATAAATTCGCTTGAGTTTACCTGATTTTACTTGAGATATGCATTTCTTTCACTGTGAGCTTTAATGACATTACTGTAGTTTATATTTTGCAATAGACCACCTTGTCAAAACCATTTCCAGCAGCGGAAATTGTTTTACTGCCATTTTCGGTTACATTTGGAGTGGGGAAAGAGATTCGCTATATGAAATCGCTGCAGTTACCAGGAGATTTCCGTGGTGTCAGTATTCTATGTAAGACATATATTCCTTTAAAGTGTGCTTTAGTCATAATATTAAAATTACGAATGGTTAATATGTGCGGATTTGAAGGTTGTCGCATTGCTTCTTGGAATGCAATTAGGCTACACTAAATTGTGCTGCTTGCTATGATTTAATAAACTGATTGTAGGGATTTGAACTTTCTTATCTTCATGCAGAATGGAGAGTCTCTTTCATAACGGTTGACACAGAGCAAACTGTTGAACAGAACTGTGTATGATCTGTGGACAAACCACTGACGTTGGATTAGTTGAATAATGAGTAACGTCAGCGTTCGAAAAATCTTAGAACTCTATAAAAGCTTTCAATATAAAATTTTACTGTAATTACTATATATTTCTACATGTTGTTGCTCTCGATAGACGTCCTTCGCACTATAATATGTATTTTAATGTAGATAAGAAACATTCTAATTTAGGAGGTCAAAGGTCAAGGACATTTAAAAATCAAAATATTTCATGGAAATATTTTCAAAATCATCCCGAATATTTTTTAGAGTTATACATTGAAAAGAATCTGATTTTTCAGTCCAAATTTTTCATTTTTTAGGGTTGTACAGCGAAAAGAATCTGAGTTTTCAATCCAAATTTCGCTTGTATTTTGGGAGGTGGTGGGAATGGTTTGGTAAGCAGATGCAAAACAAAGGTTATGAGTGATAGATTTTGCAAGGTGGCGTAAAGTGCTCAATAAATTAGCATTTACTCTCAGTGGTAAAGAGTTAGTATACTGATCCGAAGCTACTCTCGGGCTAAGTCGCAGCCCATCTTCCGCTGATTACTTGGTTTGTTTTGTTCCTAGGATTTTCTCAACTGTAAGACAAATGTCAGATAATTCGTCTCGAATCTTTGATCTCATCTCGCCAAAATACCATCTCGTTATCAAAATTTCTGCAGACACCAGATAATTTCGTAGTTAATACAATGTCATTAAATAATATTCTTGGAAGAGAAATGTGCCACTTCGATGCATATAACAACGATAATCTTATTAAGGGTTGTCTTCAATCATTTATAGTATTAACCCATTACATCCGTGCGTGATCATAGGATGACAGTACGCATGATTTTATTTAAACTGTTGAAATAATAATACTGCAGTATGTATTTGAATTTTGGAAGTGCCTATTACGTAGTTCAGAAGATATGTGGCAATGCTATCATTGCGATAAGTTCATTGCCTGGACACAGTTAGGAGCTGTCTGCAGTGTTAGTTATCTGTTCGCCTTCATCGGCTGAAATACGATGACAGTCTTTGTGTAAGTATTGCTTTTATCGCATTGTTTGAAGATATTTATTAGGATATTTATGTTGGCCGCACTATAATATTCATAGCTTTTGCTGTATTGCTAAGGATATGTAGTCTTTCATTATGACCAGGCTTCGAGACTTTGGACCCGATACAATAAGTTTATTGTGCATGTACTATAGTTTGTTGACTCGCTGCAGGTAGGTAGAGATGTGTTGAGGTAACAACGTTGCTATTTAGAGTAGAGTACGGTAGTATGGGGAAAAATACATATGTACATTCTGAAAGTAAATATACATTACACAATGATAATGTCAAAAGAATGTGAAAAGCATTTATTCTCCTGTCTTTTATAAGCATTTGTGTTTAATTATACACAGTGTTAATGGTGGAAATAAGCATGTAGCAATTTTAATTTTTTTCTTTTATCCTATTGGTCGTCTTTAGGAAGTGCGGTCGCAGTACCGAATTGTAATGCACTACAAGAGACATTCTCAGTGTCTCAAACGTAAATCTTTTTCGGTTATCTGCCAAACAAAGTTTGTACTGTAGAAAGTTGCGCTCAACGTCGCATGACGAAAAACCTAACATCATTGCAGTCTTTAAGAGACTGTCCTTTATTCTCGGGTGACTCTATGTCCACTAATTTTCTGTTTATGTTGCACAATGTTCCATATCCGTTAATTTTACATAAAATTGATTTTCACTTCTGTTTTACACGTTCAATAACCGGTGTACTTGATGTCTCATTAATTCTCTGCATCATTTTCTAAATTAAGGGCTTCCGGCATCTCTTGCTCTGACTTTTCTAACCGTGTAATAGTTTCAGACACAGTTTGTATGAAAACCAAATTATTCGTCAGAACCTTCAAATCCAGAGCGTTTTCCTTTGCGTATTTGTTGGCATTCATTCTACAGTACCCCCACCCACTGTACGCTTTACCACTATACTCAGTAAGCCGTTATGCGGATTTCCCACTGAACTCCTCTATTGGGTTCGAAGTCTCGAAGCCTGATTATGACGCAAGTGTACTAATTACAAATGTGACGTGATCATATGAACACGCTAGGCGTTGATGAGGTCACTATATAGTTCATTCCATGAGGCGCAGTACACCTGCATCTTTGCAGCTTGTAGTATTGATTTAGAAATTAAAATATGTTGTATAGCATATGTTATATGTAGTAGTTTTCATAGATCCATTTATTTACATATACCTGTGCTTCATGATAATAGATCCATAAAATTAATTTTAGGCATGTTCATATAATGAATAGGCTACATACTGCTTCTCTGTAATTTGCAATAACGATTGTATGGGCAGTAAGAGACGGTTAAAATTGCGTATATACTGTATATCACTAATACTGCTTCATTTTAAACATAAATACACTATTCTCTTATATATTGAAATTAGTTTAGATATTCTGTTGTGTTTTCTTTAGTAGGGGATTAACACTGAAAGACGCGATCGATATTATTGAATCAGACAACACTCCAAATACTGTGGAAAACATATTTATTGAACCTTCTGATGTGCACATCGATTTTGATGATTCAGGTGACGAGGACGGCAGTGGTCTTGTCGACAATCAAACTGGGCGTCAACTATCTAGCGGAGCCGAAATAGCTCTGTCTAATAACGAAGTGTTGGGGGAGTTAATTATGATTTACCTTCTTCCTCAATGCCACCACCTCTAAACAAACAACTAAAGACACAGTCTAAAAGCAACATTACTTGGAGTAAGGAGGATATTATCGATAGAAGCAATGTGTTCCCTGAAGAGGACTATACATACAGTACAGCTTCTACTGTATTGCTAACATTACATTGTTTGGAGATAACTGTAAATGATGAACTTATAGATTTGCTAACAGAAGGATCAAGCGACTATGCATTATTCAAGAACTGCATGGACCTCAAGATAGCTTCCGAGGAGATGAAGATATTCCTGGCCATACTACTTCTTTCAGGATACAACACTGTTCCCAGCAAGAGATCATATTGGGAAGAAGAACGTGATGTGCACATTGAACTAGATGTGAACGCCATGAGACGAGATCGCTTTTTGGAAGTCTGTCGTTTCGTTCATTGCGTCGACAACAATAAACTGGACAAAAAATGATAAATTGTGCAAACTTCCTTCAATAATGAACCACTTGAAGTGTCGATTCGTGAAATTGTTTCAACCGGAACAGTGTCTTGATTTTGATGAGTGCATGGTGGAATATTACGGATGCCACAGCTGCAAACAATTTATCCGCGGGAAACCCATCCGGTTTGGCTACAAAATCTGGTGCCTCAATACGGCAACCGGATATTTGATCAATTTTGATGTTTACCAAAAGAAGAGCAATGGTAATGTCGAATACAAAGAAAACTTTGGGAAATGTGCTGCTCCGATGGTATCGATGCTGGACTAGGAAGAGCTACCAGAAGAACTGAAGCTGCTACCGTTCTGGATTTATTTTGACAACCTCTTCACAGGAGTGAAACTAGTTGTTCATTTCAAGAACCGCGGCTATGGAGCCATTGGGACAATCCGTGGAAACAGAATACCGAAAGACTGTCCACTTACGTCATCCAAACAGATGAAGAAAAAGACATGTGGCTCTTGTGAAATAGTGAACATTTCAAACGAAGGAATTGATATTGTGCGGTGGGTGAACAATTCCGTGGTGACCATAGCGTCCACTTGTCACGGAGTGCACTTCTGAATAAAGACAGAGAAGAATTTGTGGAAACTAATGATTTTACGTATGACAATTTGGAATGGGACTTAGCAAAAGAAGAAGTAGAAATACATATTTCAGCTGGTGAAATAGATCTCCTAGGATATTGTGTACCTTCAATATTTTCAAATAAATAGAAATTAGGGTAGTAAGTTCCAGCCCATGAAATATCACATAGAGAAAGATTTTAATCTCTGTACTTTATTTCCTCGATGATCAACTAATAATAAAATTGCTAGGAAAGATAATGGAAAAATACACTAAATTAGGTATGAAAATAAATGTTTGTGTAACACTCAATTTGGACGCAAAACTTATGACTACAATCAATGAAATAAAATACGTCAACAAATCGAGATAGCTTTGTGCGACTTCAGAAACAAACGCAGAAGTATATGAGATATTTATTTGTTTATTTATTAATTTATTTGGTTATTAATTTATTAATTTATTTATTTATTTATTTATTTAATTATTTATTTACTTATTTATTTACTTATTTATTTATTTACTTATTTACTTAATTATCTATTTATTTACTTATTTATTTATTTACTTATTTATTTAATTATTTATTTACTTATTTATTTACTTATTTATTTTATTATCTATCTATTTACTATTTATTTATTTACTTATTTACTTACTTATTTATTATTTATTTACTTATTTACTTATTTATTACTTATTTACTTATTTATTTACTTATTTATTTATTCATTTATTTATTTATTTACTTATTTTATTTATTTATTTATTTACTTACTTATTTACAAACTTATTTTATTTACTTATTTATTTATTTTTTAGTTATTTATTTATTTATTTATTTATTTATTTACTTAGTTATTTATTATTTATTTATTTACTTATTTATTTATTTTTATTTATTTATTTATTTATTTATTTATTTATTTACTTATTTATTTATTATTTATTTATTTGTTTGTTTGAAAGTACACAGGCATTACTGCCCATAAAAGTACTTTCTCAATATTTTTTCCTTACAAGAAAATAGTTAATAATGTAAAACAAATTTATATTTGCAGAAGAGTATTATAACATTATACAATGACTGAAGTGAATAATCTGAATATACTGAATATAATGAGGGAGAGAGAGGGAGAGAGAGAGAGACGTAGCTTCTTAATTAACGAAATTTGCATAATGTGTTGCTTAAATATATCATCTGTTCCTGAAAATAAATCAATATCATTGGGATTATTTAACTTATTATAAAGGAACAACATTCTGATTAGGAGTGAATTTTTATGACTGTCTTTGATCTAGGAATATGGAAAGGTACCTTTTTACGTGACTTAACGAATGGAGCATAAAAAGGAATTATTTTCAATATATCTGAAGAATCGATTATGTTTGTGAGTATTCTTCTGAGAAATAAATTTGTGCATACTGATCTCCTATGTTGGAGGGATTTCATATTAAACATTGATCTTAGTTGCAATGTTAGTGTCCGAATAGGACAAGAGTTTTGAATGATTTATAATTCATAAACCTAAAAAAAAAAAAAAATAGAGAAAAGTATTAATGATTGAAGAAGAGTAACTTGAATGTTAAACTCTGGGGTTTAGTAATTAAATTATCCTTCATAAAATAAACAAAACATGAAAAGAGACTCACATGTCATGACATGCATTTTAGTGTAAAGTTCAGACACCTGATAAGAGATCAATCAGACAATTTACTACAATCTGAAATAGATTTCTAGAATAAAAATCGAGAACACACAAAGTACGAAACGCTGCTAATAGCGACATTAATTAATAATAGACGAACTATGACAAAGATAAGATGAACACATTAAAATAATACCAGATAATAGAATGCACATAAAGACTTTAATTTGAGAAGCAAAGGAAAAAATAAGAAATAGAATTTTCATTCAGAGATGGACAGATGGCGTAAGATGGGACATACATCGCAGTGGCTTGTTGGGGAAAGATGCAGCGGGCAGACAATTATTATGGCATTAGAAAATTATGCGTAGTAGTAGTAGTATTGGTAATTTTATTTTTCCTGCCAGAGTTAAGGCTATAAGGGCTTCTCTTCCACTCAACCGTTCATGTCTTTCACTCAACCTGCGTATAGCTGAGGATGAAGGTAAACCACTGTCTGTAGAATATTGCTAAATAATACCTATATATAATGAACATGTAAATATTGTCACTTTTCAATATAGTCTTCATTAAAATATATATCTAACCACTGTGCAAGCTTTATAATTATTAAGAAAATATTCATTCTGATGTTACAGCCAGTTTTGCATTTTGCTTTCACTTGAGCATTATCATAATATGTTATCTCTCCGCAGGCATCATTCATGGTATCAAATATGCATTAGTATAATGATGCGAGACCTGGACTATAAAGGGGATGAATCAGAATCCCACAGTTTTATTGTCCATTGCATTTAACGGTGGAATAGACACAATAAAGACGAGAATTATTCTGATGAACAAGCAAATCGATGTAATACTCCTAGCTTTTGACTGTAAGACGACCTCCTAATAATCTCTAAGGGCCATATTCATATACATCCTTAGCGCAGGCTTCCGGTGGATGATCAGCGAACTAACGTTTTTCGTATTCATAAACCAGTGTTAACGATATGATATGATATGATATGATATGATATGATATGATATGATATGATATGATATGATATGATATGATATGATATGATATGATATGATATGATATGATATGATATGATATGATATGATATGATATGATATGATATGATATGATATATGATATGATATGATATTCAAATTCATATTTTCAAATTCATATTCAAATTTATTTACAATTTACATTTGAATTTACATTTGGATACATACCCGAAATGAGCATATGCTGGTGCTCGGGTACAGTCCAGTAGTCTACATAAATTTTACAGGGTTATATGATATGATATGATATGATATGATATGATATGATATGATATGATATGATATGATATGATATGATATGATATGATATGATATGATATGATATGATATATGATATGATATGATATGATATGATATGATATGATATGATATGATATGATATGATATGATATGATATGATATATGATATGATATGATATGATATGATATGATATGATATGATATGATATGATATGATATGATATGATATGATATGATATGATATGATATGATATGATATGATATGATATATGATATGATATGATGTGATGTGATGTGATGTGATAGGATACGATACGATACGATACGATATATGATATGATATGATATGATATGATATGATATGATATGATATGATATGATATGATATGATATGATATGATATGATATGATATGATATGATATGATATGATATGATATGATATGATATGATATATGATATGATATATGAATCGTGTACAAGTAATCAGTCGATAACCGGGGTTAGTTTAGCACGCTCGTAGCGCGGGCTAGCGAAATGTCTATGAATAGCATCCTAATATACGAAAAAAAGTCAACAGTACTTCGCCTGAAAATGGTTGATATTTACATTTTTCTTAACAGGAAAAGACGATATCTCCACTCCAAAATCTAAGTCTTAGAGTCTTATTCGAAATTATCCGCCCTTCGTCATACGACACAATTATTTCCAGAAACTAATTTACTTCACCCATATAACGAACGATACTACACACTACTAGATATCCTACGCCTCGTTTGTTTGTTCTCATCTGTTAGCTCTCTTGGGAGCATCTTGAACGAAGTGAATGATACATCAGGCAGTTATGCGCATTTCCCACATTTATATGGAATTTCAAGCCAAATCTTGAATAATTACCCTCCTACCTTCCAGAATAATTTTATAAATTTTCTGAAGTGTTGGTATTGGTACTCAATGGCCTTTCTGGGATTTATTCATCCACTACATTTGTTTCACCATTTTATATATATTTTAACTGGGATAAAATATTGGCACGTCTCATAAAATTGATGAAAAAAATTTTAATATTCTTGAATATTTTGTGGGATTTTACCTTCTGCTACAAGATATAGTAGGCCTATCATTGTTCAGTGTTTAATTCAATTTGTATGAGAATACTTATTTCACGATAATGTAGAATATTTGGATGTATTATCCATCCTAGTACCGGTACAATAGGTAGTTTGCATCAATGACAAAGTTTTCGAATAGGCGAATATTTTCTTTTACGATAAAATCAATCGTATCTTTAGTGAATAACCGACGCACTAATATGACACATTGAATATGTAACACACACACTGCAAGTTTCTATGAAAATATATGTATAATTACATAAGTAAAAAAAGTCAATAAAACAGACATTCAGCAATCAAATTTCCTTACAACTAAAAGCCGAAATACCTACAAATACAAAATAAATCTTTGAAATACTGTAGTTATTTGTAATGAATTTGTAGACTGCAGTTAGGAAAATTATAAAAAAAAAAAACTCTATAGACCTTAACTTAAATGACGAAGATTGACCATCCTTTTATTAGAAGTCTCATATTGGATAAGATTAAATCATATGGTCATTCCTGACCGAAAATAAAGTTCACTCTATCACTAATATGCAAACTTCTATGTCTTCCAATGTTTCAGGTATGAATAGTGAAAGAAAAACATTGCAGAACACTTACATTGCTGTGCGTTGTACTCTTGATCCTTGGTGATTCCTCTTGCAGAGCAATGAAGCATTTATTGTTTGCTGCTCCTGTGAAATAAAGGTGAAAATTATTTCTATATTGCATTTACTATTAAAACACTGAGGAGCAGAAAATCAATATTATTTAGATGCTTCTTTCTTTCTAATTATAATAGTTATGAAGTTTTGTAATGTTGAAAGAAGTATATTTCGAGGTTACCGAAGAAATAGGGTAAAGATTGGTAATATTGTGACACTAGTAATAATGTGACAGTTCTTTGTGAGAATTTATTACAATTTTACTGAGTGACAGAAGGACCGGTTTTGTGCAGCAACTTGTCCGTGAACATTCTCTTAATACGTTGACGCAAAAAAACCGATCTTCCTCTCGCTTAGTAAAATTGTAATGAATTCTACTATAGAACTATTACAATATTACTCATATCACAATATTAACAATTTTTACCATACATACTATTCATCATTCTGGAAAGAAAAGAAAAATAAGTTTTCGGCATGCCGTCTGTTTATGGACAGCAATTTATCCCAAACTATCTGCCGGAAATTTCATATTCAGTCTCTAATAGGGAATTTATTGGGAAATAACAGAATGAAATACAATAACTGTAGGTAATAAATATTACTGCATTTTTCTTTTATAAAGAAAACGCAAACGACTGTAAGATTTCCTTCACACATAAGACAAAGATAGAAATTAAATGACACATATAATATGCCTCGAATACACATTTAGTGCAAATTAAATATTATCTTCATATTATTTCTACTTATCGTTGAAAATATTCTAAATCTAAAAGCGACGAACGTCGCACAAGACCAGGTCAAACAGAAGTACAAACGACTGAAATTAATGGTTTAACATAACAGTGTTCTAAATGCATTCCTTACGAGTCAGTAAGTCTAATATGTTTTAATGTATGTACGGAGGAGGGCGAGTGACTTGTTCCTTAAAATTGAGATGTATGATTAAGATATAGTACGACTGACAGAGTCCTTGACCCTCTTAGTCGGGGGGTTGCAAAAGATTGGCCACCTCCTAACGTAAAACAAATCTTACTCAGAAGATTCAAAAGAGGAATACGTGTTTAGAATAATAAAAAGAAGAAAACTAGAGAACTTGTTGTAAGAGATTAGGCAAAATATATTAAATTTGGTGTTCGAAACATAAGGGGCCTTTCTCATAAAATTGGAACTTCATAGGAATTAAAGAGTGCGGGGTCATATACTACTGTGACTTCTTAAACTATTAAAGAATTAAATGACTGTTAAGATTTAGAAGATTACATTGTATGTCATAGTGGCGTAGGAGAGAACAAAAGGTTGGAGAAGGGAGTAGCAATATTGGTGTCAGAAAATTCATTGGAAAACAGGATCCATTGTTGCAGTTGTTTAATGAAATGACATCAAGTTTAACGCTGAAGATTGAATATGAACACTTGCCAATATTCGATACCTACACTTCTGACGAAATGAAATGCTGCCAAGGCTGAAAGTGGATACTTGACACTGTTCGATACCTACACTTCTGACGAAATGAAATGATGCCAAGGCTGAACGTGGATACTTGACAGTGTTCGATACCTACACTTCTGATGAAATGAAATGATGACAAGCTGACGATTGAACGTCGATACTTAATAGTGTTCGATACCTACACTTCTGAGGAAATGAAATGATGCCAAAGCTGACGATTGAACGTGGATACTTGACAGTGTTCGATGTTGATGGAATGAAATGACCGATCGAACTTCTGAGGAAATTGAAAAATGATGCCAAAGCTGACAGTGTTCGATTGAACGTGGATACTTGACAGTGTTCGATACCTACACTTTTGAGGAAATGAAATGATGCCAAGGCTGACGATTGAACGTGGATACTTGATAGTGTTCGATACCTACACTTTTGAGGAAATGAAATGATGCCAAGGCTGACGATTGAACGTGGATACTTGACAGTGTTCGATACCTACACTTCTGATGAAATGAAATGATGCCAAGGCTGGCGATTGAACGTGGATACTTGACAGTGTTTGATACCTACATTTCTGAGGAAATGAAATGATGATTGAACACTTGAAGTGTTCAATACCTACACATCTGCCAAGGCTGCGATTGAACGTGGATACTTGACTTCTGATGAAAGTGAAATTTGACGATTGAACCTGACTGTGTTCGATTCTGATGAAATGAAATGATGCCAAGGCTGACGATTGAACGTGGATACTTGACAGTGTTCGATACCTACACTTTTGAGGAAATGAAATGATACCAAGGCTGACGATTGAACGTGGATACTTGACAGTGTTCGATACCTACACTTCTTAGGAAATGAAATGATGCCAAGGCTGACGATTGAACGTGGATACTTGACAGTGTTCGATACCTACACTTTTGAAATGATGAAATGAAAATACTTGAATGCCTGATGAAATGAAAACAAGGCTGACGATTGAACGTGGATACTTGACAGTGTTCGATACCTACACTTCTGAGGAAATGAAATGATGCCAAGGCTGACGATTGAACGTGGATACTTGACAGTGTTCGATACCTACACTTCTGAGGAAATGAAATGATGCCAAGGCTGACGATTGAACGTGGATACTTGACAGTGTTCGATACCTACACATTTGAGGAAATGAAATGATGCCAAACGATTGAACTGATACTTGATTGAACTTCTGATGAAATGAAATGATACGATTGAACGTGGATACTTGACAGTGTTCGATACCTACACTTCTGATGAAATGAAATAATGCCAAACCTGACGATTGAACATGGATACTTGACAGTGTTTTATACCTACATTTCTAAGGAAATGAAATGATGCCAAAGCTGACGATTGAATGTGGATACTTGATAGTGTTCGATACCTAATCTTCTGATGAAATGAAATGATGCCAAAGCTGACGATTGAAAGTGGGTACTTGACATTGTTTTATACCTACCTTTCTGAGGAAATGAAATGATGCCAAAGCTGACGATTGAACGTGAATACTTGACAATGTTCGTTGTTTATACTCCTGAGAAGGACAGAAAGAGGAAACAGATTAACTGTATTAATTGTTGCAAGAATATTTGAATAAGGAACCCTTTCGTTACTTTTAAAAACAACTTCAATGCCAGATGGATAACCAATTAATTTCAGATGAAAATATGACAACATTTTGAGAAGGACAGAAAGAGGAAAATATTAGGAACAGAAATGAAAAGCCCTTTTGTTACTTTTAAAAACAACTTCAATGCCAGATGGATAACCAATTAATTTTTTATTTTCTCTTAGGAACAGAAAGAAAAGCTTATGATCATTATCTATAATGTGAAACATAGAAATGTTCATAAATGTGATATGCAGGATAAAGTAAAAAAAAAATGTGGCAAACAAAATATTATCATCCATGATGAGGAATAACAGAGTATATCAAATGTACGAGTATAATATTATGTTATAACTAGGCTATGGATTTATATGCACTAAAAATCGTGAAAATATGCACGCAACTATGCTTAAGAAATTATGCATTAAAACTTGAAAATAAGCAGTCAAAAGTATTTTATTTTACAACAATAAAGTACTGACTCAATATGTTTCGTCCAGATATTGGAGGATGTATTGCATTAACATTAAACTTCATTGCTTAATGGTATTACAACAGATTACAATATATTTCTCCAAATTTTTAGATGTAAATCTCTTCGGTTACCAGCAAGTATGTTCTTATAAACAGACAATGTTCTTTCAACTTCATATGAATTTAGGGGACAATACTTAAAAGCTCCTATTTCTTTAGGTGTGTAATTCTGAATATTCTGGGGCTCACCGTGTAGAATGTCACTAATCTTTTTCACTGTTTCAAAATCTGGATTTCGTTCCTCAATTTTCTTCATCTTCTCTGTTAAAATCCTCCCCAATGACCCTGGTAATTTGTTGGAAGATGTTGTGACAGTGTTCAACAAACTCACCGCAGTAGTCAGCTGAAGACCATGTTCCTCAAGTTTGGTTATTGTTTCAGGAAGTGTCTTGATGTGTGCACCCATGTACGAAAGTTCACTTTGAATTCCCACATCATCTGCTGCCAATATTGCTGAATCAATATAGGCCGCATCTTCTGGATTCAGTAAATGAAGCACCTAAGAACAAACATATAATAAATTAATTATGAAGAAAATAAGGACCTGCTTCCTAGTATTAAAATGCAGTATTTGAAATATGCAAGAAATTTATTATTGAAGTTCAATAAAATAAATTACTCTTTATCTAGTAAACATGGAAAATGTAAACTAAATACAGTGTAGCGCATAGAAACTCTTACTATTTAGTTTATGTATATAATTTATCTATTTAAATTATAGAAATGTATTTACAGTGAAACTTGAATCTATGCATCAATGAAAAACACAAATATTTAAACTTAAATTAGATAACTGTAAGACCCAAAAATAGGTGGCACGAGACCGTAACAGACCCACAAGGATCTAATACATGACGGCGAATAATGGTGAAAATGAAATTAGATAACTCAGAATACCAATCTTCTAAATATCTTCAATATGCGAACAGTAGTAGAGAGCAGCATTGATCCAGGTTCCCCATCTAGTTAATACAGGCTCTGTTGGAAGGGGAATTTCTAGCAGTTCTTCTTTGAATAGTGCAGTCCTTGCCGGAGTCTTTACAAACACCTTTTTAACTGAAGAAATCAAATTGTTAGCCTTAGGATGCTGTGAACGAATCTCTTCAGCAGCACGATGTAGGCCGTGGACAATGCAAGTAATGTGGATCATTTTAGGGTAGAAAACTTGAAGTGTCCCCGCTGCTTTCAGCATATATGCTGCACTGTCAGTTAAGAATGCCAAGAATCTCTCTTCATGTTCTGTGGTTGGCCAGAGCAAACCTAAAAACAAATTAAAATTTACACTCAAGTCATTCTCTGATATCTCTATTTTTTCAGTCATTTTCAGAATAATACTTACGCAATGCATCTCTCACTATCCTTGCAATGGTAGCATGATTGGTTCTTTCTAAGACAGTGCACATAATCAGATGAGGAGATCCAGCGTCTATGTAGTCCATTTTCCCCACAGCTACATTAGCTACATATCTCCCACTGGAGTCTGTAGTTTCATCCACGGAAACCCAAATAAGTGAATCTCCTACGTTGTTTCTAATTTCTTGGAGGACCTAAAATATAATTTATTTTTAATAGTTATGAAGACAACTATTTAAAAGTACACATCAATTACGCAAATGTTTTAAGCAATTAACGTTAATAAATATTATTAAATAACTGAACTTGCTTTTTCATACAGTGGATCCAAATAATTATTTCTCAATGTGGACTCGCCAGGAATTGCCTTTTAATGTATTTCTGCAAAAATCCGCGAAGTAATGGATTGTCCAGTTTCTTCCAAGGTATATTAGCTGCTACTGGGGTTTCACAGAGGTCCGCACTAAATCTATCATTTTCATTTTGTTTTGGATTCAAATTAAGCAAAGTATGATCATTATTTTTCGTTGCATTTTTTATGCGAGACGCAGTCTACAAAAGCTGATTCACTTGGAACATTTTTTGTGCAGTTCGCCTATTAATTAAAACATTAATAAACTGTAAAATATACAACTGTATGTAATATAATGTGTCTTAGTAAATAAAATAATTAAAAGTGTCTGTGGATAAATATTTTTATAAAGTGCAAAAGCTTACTTCCTTCGAACAAACTTGACAAAATATACGTTTTCCGTCTGATATTCATCAATCCAGCTTTTCAGAAGAGTACCACTAGAACTTTTGTCTTTAGGCATAATGAATATTACAACAAACCACCATAAAACACACGAACCGAATAAATGCATGGAACGTTGGCAATCAGTTTGAATTTTGCTGTTAAAATATAAACCAATTCATTCCATTATACAGTACGATATCCATGATATGAAAAGTACATTTAATGAGTCTAATAATACAGTCTTAAAAGTTTCTGAATTCAGATTTCTTGTAAATTATAAAACTTCAAAATAAACATGGTAATGATCCCTAATAAGCTCACTTAAAAAAACTACTCTAAAATATTTCACAAAGTATTCCTAAAAGCCAAAGACCTACACCTTAAAAATAGTTCTAAACTCTGATAATAAAATAATAAAACTAGAATATGATCAAAAAAAGAAAGCGAAAGGTCGAGAATTAACGTAACAATTTTTGTAACAAATAGTACAAGAAGATCAGATACAACAGAAATTACAAGTATATTCAACAACTACTTTGTCTCGATATAGGGTCATCAGGTTTTCAGAATGCCAGTATGGGAAAGGATGAAGTCGAGCAGAGAGGAGCAAGATAAATGCACATAATTTGAGAAAACCCCATATGCATAACATTCCATATTATTGCCATAGTTCTTTTAATAATAATATTTATTGATTTATTCATTTGTTCGTCCGTCCATCCATCCGTCCGTAGAGACTGGATTAATCCATCCATCCATCCATCGGGCTTATCCATCCATCCATCCGGGTTCCTTAAAAGCCAGTAAGAAAGTAATATCTGTCTGTCTGTCTGTTTGTCTTTATTTATTTATTTATTTATTTGTTATTTATTATTTATTTATTTATTTATTTATTTTATTCATTCATTCATTATTCATTTATTATTTATTTATTTATTTGGATCTAGGATTTAGGTGTAAAAGCAATTTAAATAATTTTGTGCTTCTTATATTATCCAATAACATTACTGATTTCAAATGAAAGGTAATCATTTTTATACAAATGAATCTATCCCATTAGTGTATAGTACAAAGTATATTATTGCTATTTTGTTTCTTTTGTTTAGCATTAGCTAACAAAGTCAAATCCATCTTAATTGTTTCAAAAGATTAATGACAATTATGATTAAAATGTAAGTTAACTTGGACCTCAGCGTTCGTGAGATCTGTAGACATCTATTTCTTTCTTTCCTCCACTTATGTTTCATAAGTTACAAAGTAAAAGAGTACAAAAATGCTGTGTGCTTCATTTATTCATTATTTGACATTCTTTCATTTTACCTGTAATGAGATGATTTAACATACGTGAATATTAAAAGAAAATTAAGAAAAATTGCCATTCTTTTACTAGTACATAAATACGGGATTTTTGACGTCCGATATGGAATCAATAAGGAACAAGCTTTTACATTTTCCAATATGGGATAATAATAATAATAATAATAATAATAATAATAATAATAATAATAATAATAAGTCGATATATTAAGTGACTCTTCCTATATATTCTCAAATATTCAAATTCTTCCAACACAACCAAGAGAATTTATCACAAATATAAAGCAATTATCTAAAAATTTGAATGATGAAATTACAAGTAAGATATTAAAAGCCAGTTGGTTATAGTAAGCCACTATGTTATTTTTGTAACTATTCAATGTTTAATGGTGTATTCAGAGTTAAAATTATTCACTTGTTATTCCTTTATTATAGAAAGGTGGTAAAACCTCGACCGAAAACTACAGCCCATATTCCTTCTATCAGTTTTTTCAAAGGTCTCGATAAAGTAATGCACTGTATAAGAGTAGGCTATATCATGATCGTCATTGGAACAACATATTCATTCCAGAATAATTTGTATTCAAGTAGAATAAATGGATCTAGCACGTGATATTTTATTCAACTAATAAAATCCTGGAATCAATAATTAACAAGTACCAGTTCGAAGTGAATCTCTCAAACATCTTACACACTTGTCAGTGATATTTCCATTCTGACGAAGACAAAGTTTAATAATGCCAATTCTTTTTTATTATTTTGACTTCATTAATATAATGTGTGTTAATGTCTTCAATTTGATTAAATAAATTTATAGCTTGTGTATTTTCATCAATCAGTATAGGATATTTTATTTATATTCAATAATTCCGGAAAAAATATATATAATATATTCATTATATATATTTTTGTCTTATTTATTTCCGTTTTTTTCACAAATTCTCCTACTTGATTGACGTACGATATTATTCTTCTCTGTATTAATATTATATTACGTGATTTTATTGCAGTTGTTATTTTAGGATCTACGTTTAGTTTCTATGTTATTTCATTTATATATTCTACTTATATTAATAATATTTCTGAACTGCGACCGAACACGAGCGCTGCTCATTCGGTCCTCAAATTTATTAATATTACTGTAGTCTTTCATTTATACTTATATGTTATTTTATTCTATTTCTATTGTTGAAAATTCTGTATTTTGTGTTAATATGTAAATGTAATTAATTAAACTATTTATTCATCTTTGATAAAGTTACACTTTTGAAATGCAGAGGGACATGAGCAAACCGGCACACAATAATTACATGCAAACATATATCACTCCTGTGCTTCCATCATTCACTGCTAATGGCTTGCTCACATAGGTATCTGTCAAACTACATCAGCACACACCTCTCAGAATATATGGAAATTATGTTCTGAGATACAATAATTGGTATATCCATCTATATAGTAGAATCTTCGATACTGGACTGTACGTCAAAGTGTTCCACCTAAGGAAACATTTCATAGTTTGATTCTGGAATAATATTTCAGCTGAAAACTCAGAATTTGTGATTGATTCTAATTAATTGTTTAATTACTATACGAATAAAAGTAATCGTCTTAATTTGTTCACCCATAAAATTACAATTTTTACATTTCTGCAGGAGGTTCCTATTTCCAAAGAGATGTTACACCAATCATGCTATAGGCACAGTCTAGTATATACAGTCACGAAGCTCAATACATAGTAAATATGCATCCATAGATAGTTGCTAACCACTAGGATCGCTACTATCGACTCATCACAGACAATGTGAAATAGTACCTGCACAGTCTATTGTTCCTAGTTCCCTCAAAACTCAAGCTTCGTGACTGTATAATACTAGACTGTGCTATAGGTATATTTTGTACGGATAAAATAATATTCTACGTAGAGACTAATTAATAGTATATTATGATACAAGGTTGGGAAGTGCTTTTTACAAAATCGAGGAAAAGTTTGAAAAAGAAGCAGAGCGAGTTTTTCAACTTCCCAGATTTTTTAATGCACTTCACAAACGTGTATTGTACAACATTTTGTGGATGATCATATTTTTAAAATTGCAAATACAATATATTTTGCATTGAAAATTTAGATCAATATTATTTCGAAAGCCTTCGTAAAACTATAGTCTACTGTAATGGTAACTAAGTAACAATAAGTGAACTGTAATGGGTCTATTTCAGTATAGTTTTATGTTATGAAGAATTGTTTCTCTAGCAACAAGTTTCTGTATGGTAATTCTAACTTTCAAGGCCTAACAACAATAGCTGTAAATACAACAAAAAACACTATCGTGCAAAATTAATTAAACATAGGAACAGATTTTTATTTTAAACTAGCCACACCCGTGCGCGTCGCTGCACTTGTTAGAAATAAATATCATCGACTTAAATCTAAATACAGTTTTTTAATCACTTAGTGAATAATAGCTTTTTACATTTTTACATTTTACCCTCCTGAATCATTTTCAAAATTCTATTTAAAACTATGAAAGTAATTGTTATTATCATAGAAAACTTTCTGGAGTTGTTCAGTCAATTCTACTTTTAAACTTGATATTTTATTAGACCTAATAGGCAATTTGTCAGCGTCTGAAATAATATATACTTGTAAGAATTGAGGGCTCTTGCTCTAAACTGGAAGACTTCCAATTAAATGATAATGATAAGCCTATGCTTGAACTTTAAATGATGGCAGAGAATTGACTTTATGTATTTCTTTTGCACCAAACGATGCCACTTGAGATAGGGCGTTGTACTGTCTTATATTATTTAAAAAGTGTGTTGATAACGGATGTACTCGGATAAGGGGAGAATGACCTCAAAAAAAATCGAAAAAATATAATTAAAAAAATTGGCATTATTGTATTCTTTGTTCTCTTCTGAACACACTGATATACAGAATGATTCAAAACGTCTGCGACAAACTCTGAGGGGTGATAGATCTAACAATAAGAAACCCTTTTTGTTAAACTACCTATGTCTTTTGACGCGTTGTTTCGAAGTTACCGTTGAAAATGTTTTTGCCCGGGCGTACATCAATGTATGCGAATGTGTGCACCCCTCTTTGCTTGTTGAGATGTTTGTAAGTGAAGAGAAGGGTTGTTGTTGTTTGTTTACTGCTTGGTGGCAATCTGAGTAGGTTAGGTTAAGTTAGGTTACGTTAGATTAGTTTTGCTTGGTTTAGTTGATGTTGCTTAGTTTAGGGGCGCGTTTCCGAACAGGGGCAGCGGCCTTTCCCCTAAGGTTAGAACCCAGTTTAGGTGTGTGTGTATTAATCGAAAATAATGTATTTAACATGCGTCCTATTCTCAATATTTTCTAGCCCCTAATTTTCGATTAATACACACACATCTAAACTGGGCTCTAACCTTAGGGGAAATGCCGCTGCCCCTGTTCGGAAGCGCGTCCAAAACCTAAACTAACCTGTCACAGATTCGTATATACAATGTATACGAAAAGCCTAAACTAAGCTATTACAACCTAACCTGTCAATGATTTCCGCACCAGTGAACTTAGACAAGTTTAAGTTTGAAAAGCCAAAAGTTCGAAAATCGTGGAGTGGTCGTCCTCCAGAATTGCCATTTATAGGATATTTTATAGTTAGTGTAATGGGCACAACTGAATAAGCTTTATTTGATTACATTTCAATAAATATCTTAACACAAATACACCACCGTTATATATAAACTATATACTTTTACCTCATTTAACTCAAAGCTTTACAAAACATTTAATTTGTAACTATCTAAAGAATTTCTAAATAACCATCATCTTTAAACCACTGTAACCGAACAGAATACTTGAGATAGAGAAACTTAAATGTGCATTCTAACATGAGAGAATTTGAAGCATACATTTAGCTCCGTCAGTTGGTACATCTATTATCAGGCAGTACATATTCTCATTTGAAGATATATGTCAGAGGAAGAGCAATTGTTTGTATCTGAATTCTATTAGTGTAAAATGTATTTAATTGGCGATGTATGCAATGGAGGGGAAAGGAACTGGCCACCCTACTCCATTATCTCCTGGCCTAGTTGCCTCATAAGTGGTGGCTTCTTGGTATAACAGGTTCAGACCTGTCTTCAGACACTTGACTAAACAATAACAGTTAATGAAACGTAATCAAACACCAATGTAGACTACACACTTACCATCGTTATAGTACAGTACGTACACATCTGTTGAAGACGAAGCTTTCACATCTCTTATTCACTTTTAGGTACACTTTCTGAACGTAAGATCACTTGTTTACTTCAAAATTACACAATATTTAAAATTTTAAACGTATATAAATCACTGGTTTCATAATACACACCATGTTGTAATGAATGTTATGAACCGGAAGTGTTACCATCTAATAATTAAATTTTACCAATATATAACAAAATTTCCCTGAGAACAGAAATTTACTATGTGCGATTATATAGCGCTGAATTATTTGAGCAACTATTTAAAAACGAACAGAAACCATAATTTGGAACTGAAGTAAAATTATACACACGGCGTAATAAAAATTGGAAGTAAAATTATACACACGGCGTAAAAAAAAATTAGAAGAAATAATGACCAGATACTAACACAATCTACTATATACAGTCGCGAAGCTTGAGGTGTTTTTTTGCAAATCTCGTGATAAAGCGCTCCAAGCGGTTAGCAACTAGAAACAATAGACTGTCCATGGTCGACTTTTGACTGTGTCGTATTTCTATCGAGTGCTAGCTCGTTGCGTATTTCACATTGATGCTTGTGAAATGTTCGTATTGGTTATAATGAAAATGTTAATGGCTAAAATATAATAATTGGAATAATAATATGGAACAAGGAGGAGACGTTTGTAGTGCTATAAATTGTAGCAACTGTAAGAGAAAGAGGCCAGAGTTATCCTTTTTCCGATTTCCGAAAGGTTCCTGGATTTCCACAAGAATGCTGTGCAGAAACAAAACTGTTAATTTGAAGTTCTTTGTGACTGTTAGAATACATTATATCCTTAAATTTCACAATGAAATGTTTCAGTCTAACCGAAAGGACATTAGATACCGGTTAAAGTTCTGTCACTTAGGCTGCTAAATTTCCAGAGAAATAAAGGTTAGGTCTACTTTTTTTTTTTTCAAAGGATATATTTTTAATTGTAGCAATTAATTTTGTTATTATTTTTATGTGTTATTTTACTAAAGACGTAGAAAAATTAAGTTTGTTTTAATGAAATTTATTGATCACGTTTTATTTTCAATTCTGGTGGGATTGTTATTGCTTAGGCTTACTTTTTTCTTCAAAGGATATGTTTTTAATTATAGCTGTTAATTTTGTTGTTTTTTTATTTGTTGCTTTATTAGAGACGCAGAAAAAGTCTGTTACAATAAAATTTATGTTGTTGTTTTCTAATGCCAGGCATTTGACAATAAAGTCATTTGACCTCTTGCACTCCAATATTTTTCAAAGATAAACACAATAAAATTTATTGATCACGTTTTATTTCCAATTCTGGTGTGATTTTATTGCTTAACCTCATCCCACTTTGTTAACTACGTAAGCATACACTACAAGTACCGGTACACGTAAGTTACTCCATTAATTCATATTTCCATTATTATTGTTGTAAAGAGAAATGCAAATTAATATTTATTGGTTTCATAGTTAATTATCGCTATAATCTTGAATGAGTGAAGCTATTATAGTAAATTTCAGTTCGTTTTGCACAAACAAAAATTATATTAACTTATTTCTTGCAGGTATCTTCGAGTTTATGGTGGAATTTAATATACTTTATTAAAATAATAAATTAACTTTATGCATATAATATTTCATTAATGGAAGGAAGGTGTTAATTTTTCCAAAAGAACACGACAACGAAAGTGTAACATATTTTGTCGGCTGCTAGGAGAGAGATCTGCGGTGATGAGGCGATAGTAGCGATCCTAGTGGTGGGCAACTACCCATGTTTGCATTTTTACTACATATTGAGCTTCGCGACTGTATATAGTAGACTGTGATACTAACCTATAAATTTTTGATAGTGTAAGCGATCTTTTTCCACAGGATAAGTTAAAACCAAAGATTATTTACAAATGGACAAACTTTTGAAATAGCTCCGCTAGTTCTCGATAGGTGGCACTTATCATACACTCATCTATCATAGATTTAAGTCAAAGGAAACTAACCTCTGAAATCGATATTTATTCCTGAACCAAATTAAAGAATTAGAATTCATCTTTTAAATAATTTACTGTATTTCTGCACCTCTAAAATAACTAAATTCATAGAAATTTTAATTTAAGATCTTCCTCAAGTTGGTGAGGTTGCCAAAGACAAAGAATGTTAAACAATAACATTTAAGAAGTTGGTTAAAAATAAACTGACATTTACAGTAGATAATGTTTACAATAATGAAAATTTGCAGTAAAATAAAAAACAGATAAAAATAAAATAGACTGAGAAAATTCAACTGTAATTTGAATTGAAGTACAAGTGTCGCCGTAAAATCTGCAGAGAACCCTTCAAAGCTATCATAGAAATTTCCTTGATTTATTGTGTTGTTGGGACTCCAAATTTATGACAGAATGAGACGAATTGTTTTGTTATGGTCCCTCTAGCGCCCACCATTAATCCCTGAATTTATATAATGTTTTGTAATAAGGGATAGTTGGTTCATAACGTTAACATAAAATTGTATTATTCATTTATTTAGAAACTTTACATTTTGTCCCCAATATGCAGGTATCCGACCTACGATTTTATGATCATGCAAGCGAACTTTCTAACAACGGGATAAGTCAGAACCAAGGATATGAATAATTGACAACATTTGAAAGAGTTCCGATACTTCTCAATAGGTGGCACCATTATTGAGAGCAGTTAAAAAGTGTCAGGGGAAATTAATATGTAGATTAAGCATAAACTATTCTTCTAATAGACAATATCAGCGATTTCCAGCCAAACTCAGTGTTGTTTTACAATCAGTAGAGTATAATTAAAAATTGAAATCAATAACCGGGTATATTTATCTACGATTAGCACCAATGATTATTATCTTCGTCATCTATTCATAGAAGTAATATCTCAAGAATTCACACTTACACAAACAAATTATCGATCACTATCGATTAGTAGTGTCAGATATCTTTGAACGTCAGTGTGCACTGGCGTACAAAGATATCTGACCTACAACTTAATGATCGCGTAAGCGAACTTTCTAACCACGGGCTAGGGGTACATACACGTTGGAGCGACGATAAACGATAAAAGAAGCAGCGATGCCATATCAGAAAGAATTGAAGCATGCATTGTCATTGAGGTGTGCATATTAAAGTAACGATGAAAGCGAAGACACACGTTAAAAGCGACGAAAAAGAAAAATTCCATTTTCTTCGCTCTTGCCGTTCATATTATCTCTGATTAATTACCGGTGGTTACCAATATATCCGAATATTAATCGATTTATTATTATTTCGGCATATTAAATTAATTATCATAGATAGGTATTGGCAAATTGATCAGTTGTGTATTTATTCGAGATACGTTATGTGATCACAAGAACAAATCACAACACAATGAATTTATACTAGCTTTGGGATGAGAATCGAGTTCAATTTTATACGTATTTAAGTTATATTAACCTTGAACCTAGGAGCTGATATTTCCTACATATCTTCTTTCATTAAGTGGATGTATAGAATATCTTCTACTGATAAATCAAAATGTTCGCTTCACGGGTTCTCGTTGCTCCGATATGAACACTTGATTCTTTGATAATACCAAAGCGTCGCTATACTTGTTTTTTGAAAGATGGGACATGGCAGGAGCGTTGCGATCGGAAAAACAACTGAATGTCACATAGCGTGGTAAGCCTGTGGCTATGGTAACAACGGTCGAGGTGCCAAACTTACCATTCCCACTTGGCGAGTGCTTAATAGCTCTCTTGGCGACATTTATTGTGCACACTATGTTAGCATTGGTACGTTTCGTGTTTGATTCTCTGTCGATTTTTATATTGTTTTCTTACCTTCGCGTCAATTGTCAATGAACGTTTTAACATCAATTGCTAGCTTCCATCAGCTGGCAGCATGCTAATCCATATTGGCAACATAGCACTGTAGTTCCACGCTCGGCCGCTTAACTGTCATGTCCCATCTTAAAAAAAAAACAAGTACAGGTCATTTATTGTATCGTTTATCGTTGCTCCAACGTGTACGTACCCTAACTCAGAACCAAAGATATAACAAATTGACAAACTTTGAAATAGTTGCGCTAGTTCTCAATAGGTGACACCAGGTGCTCAGGGGCGGATAGAGCTGGCCTTCGATCCCGGCCTTGGTCGATGGCATTTAAGTGTGCTTAAATGCGATAGGATCATGTCAGTAGATTTACTGGCATGTAAAAAAACTCCTGCGAGACAAAATTCCGGTACACGCTGATATAACCTCGGCAGTTGCGAGCGTCATTAAATAAACCATTATAATAATAATAATAATAATAATATTATTATTATTATTATTATTATTATTATTATTATTATTATTATTATTATTATTATTATTATATAGTCCCTAATCATTTTCTCTGACACTATTTTAACCGTTTCAATAACGGTGCCACCTATTGAGAACTAGCGGAACTGTTTCAAAGTTTTCTATTTTTTTAATATCTTTGGTTCTGGCTTATTCCATGAATGGAAAGTTCGCCTACATGATCATAAAACCGTAGGTCAGATATCCTTGAACGTCAGTGTTGAGTGGGGTTTAATGATATCAGATCTAGACTTTTGTAGTCGTGCAAGCGAATTTCCTAACCAAGGGATAAGTCAGAACAAAAGAAAAGACTATAACAAATGGACTCACTTTGAAATAGTTCCGCTGGTTCCCAGTAGGTGACACTTACCATAAACTTATCAGTAGGTCTGAGAAATAATTATATGCCGTTATACTGCCAATGCGCTTCATTTTCTTTGTTAAAGAAAAATTGCACTATTATAAAGACATTTTATTTTCTGTCTATAGAAAATACACCTCATATAGGCCTAACATTCACAAGTATCAGCGTTTTTATTTCACTATGTTACAGTAATGTGATGGTGTATTGCGTTTTTGTTTTACATAAATTTTCAGTTCATATATTGTTGCAGTGAATAACAAACCACATTTTAAAAATTTCGAAGTAGAATTATTGCCTGTTGCTAGAAAATACAGCCTTACATCCAGAAAAACTTCGTTCCTCTTCTGCAGAAACAATAAGGACATACTGTATTAGAAATATTTTACACAAGCATTATATAATATCTCAAAATCTGTATCAATATTATAAATTTGCTCATTTAAAATTGTCATACATTTTACATATAGCTAAATATCCATGTCCATAATGCTTATCCCGTATTTTTTCATCTTGTTTACTGAATTTTTTCCTATTTCGTGTTCCAACTATTCAGTTTCGTCACAATATCATTGACTACATGTTATTTCCTGTCTGTAGAAAATACACCTAACATGACATTGACAAATATCAGCCTTATTATTGCACTATATTAATATGATAGTGTATTACGTTTTCGTTTTATTTAATTTTTCATTTTAATATATTGTTGCAGTGAATAACAAACCATATTTTCAAATTTTAAAAGGAGTATGATTGCCCGTTGCTAGAAAACACAGCCTTATATCTAAAGGAACTTCATTTCACGTCTGCAGAATCAGTGGGGGCATATTTAAAATATTTTGCACAAGCATTATTTATCTCAAAATCTGAATCATTATTACAAATTTCCTCATTTGAAATTAAGTCACAAATTTCTTCCTCGGCATCTTGCTATTAATCTTCTTTACAAGACGTTGAATGTTGCCTGTTACGAATAGGAGTACTCGGTCGTAATGTAACCGATCAACTAAAGTTCACTGCTGAACGAAACACACTGAAATCCCCCACCCCAACGCAGTTACGTACTGGTACCTAAAGTCAGAGGCGCATGAAGCACAATGTAATGGGATACATTTCTTAGCCCTACTTATCAGTCATAAACGTACGTCAAAGGCATTTAACCTCTGAAATCGATATTTAACCCTAAAACAAATTAAATAATTAGTACTCATTCTTTATATATATATATATATATATATATATATATATATATATATATATATATATATATATATACCCATTATAAGATATATCCACTCAGCAAGTACAAGTATAACAAATCTTCATAGGAATTAAGTGCCATCAAGATCTACAAGGGACGTGGTAGTGCTCTGTTACCATGTCGCTTAGTTTGTCATATGGGCTAATGCCTTTCGATGAGGAAGAACTCTGTGAATGGGATCAGTGTCGAGCATAAACAACATTTGGAAATCATTTTGAAGTTGCTGCAGAGTGACGGTCTCTGGACTTGCTAAGAAATGAGTCTCGAAGCCAATATTGGGCCTACACCTCCACTGTGTATACCATTGTCGAAGAAATGTGAATATACAAAATGGCAAGAAAGTGGAAATTTCATTCTCTCAACGACATGCGCGATTCCATATTGATATTGCCGTTATAAGAATAAAGAAGAATTTTCCCCCATCGAATCTTTGCATTCGGTGAAATATTGGCCAGATACAATTGAAGGGTTCAGAATCATAGTGGGCCAAGCGCCATTTACTAAAACCGTAGAAAACAAGGGTTAAAATGAAGTTATTACCATCATTCAATGGAAACATATAGCAAGTAATATAAAATATACACATTAAGACTAATCCATGTTGAATCTTTCGTACACTACTTTTAACACTTGAATATAAATAATTGATTAAATGGAGATCTTACTCGTATTAATTGTGTAAGCATGTGGGCTTACAGCTGTTTCGGTGCTTCTTCACACCATCCTCAGAGCCTACTAGATCTCGGGGTCATCTCGAACTTCGCTGCCTGTTGTGTGGGTGCGTTCGATTGTTGAAAAGTGTTGAAATGTGGTGTCAAATAGTGTGTGTGTTCTGAAATTGATCTGTGTGTTGAGAATTTGATCAGGGTGTATATTAGTGTGTCTGTATATTTCATATTGTTCTAGTGTGTTGAGTTTTTGGTTTTTGGGTTGTATGTGTAGGATTTCCATGTCTGTATTTATGTTATTGTATGTGTGGTTATGTGTTCAGCATATGTAGATGTATTGTGTCCTCTGGTTATTGCTTTAAAGCACGACGTTGTACAGTGGTGCAAGGCGTTGTACAGTAGTGCACGGCGTAACTAGAGTAGAGCACGACGTAGTAGAGTACCTAGTGCACGGCGTAACTAAATTTTTTAAAGCAATAACCAGAGGACACAATACATCTACATATGCCGAACACATAACTAATGCTAACCACACATACAATAACATAAATACAGACATGGAAATCCTACACATACAACCCAAAAACCAAAAACTCAACACACTAGAACAATATGAAATATACAGACACACTAAAACACACCCTGATCAAATTCTCAACACACAGATCAATTTCAGAACACACACACTATTTCACACCACATTTCAACAGTTTTCAACAATCGAACGCACCCACACAACAGGTAGCGAAGTTCGAGATGACGCCGAGATCTAGTAGGCTCTGAGGATGGTGTGAAGAAGCACCGAAACAGCTGTAAGCGGCACATGCATACACAATTAACACGAGTAAGTTCGCCATTTAATCAATTATTTACATTAAACCTAAATTATATGTCAATCTTCATTAAACCATGGTATTCACTTAACTTTAACCCTTGATTTCTCCAATTTTAATAAATGGCGCTTGGCCCACTTTGATTCTGAACCCTTCAATTCAGAGCTGAAACGACACTCAAATGAATCATCATTCTCACGTACCAAGGAATTGAAGTAATAACCAGGAAATTGTATGAAAATGGTTATCTTGTCCCACAGGAGTAGACAGAAAACGCTGCATACAACTCTAACATCTTCAACACCATCTGCGTCCAGGGTATTCTTCGGAAGAGGCTACTGTTACTGCAATCACATTCTGCGCGATAAAACTCGGTTTCCTTCTTCGCTCTAGGTGAGAACGTTGTTATGTAGGATATCTACAATATTCCCATAATATGATTTCCTATAATTTATATCATTAAAGCAATAAAAGCAGGGTTTCTACTTAGGTTTCTCTTTTCTCACATGGGCCAATTACGATGCCGCAATAATGGAGTTCGTCGCTTTCAAGAAGTTAGATAACGGTTCACTCACTGTTTATAATAAATTTGTACAATTTATCCTATTACAAAAATATAATTCAAAACTTATTCAGAACTTGCAAGGACACATTAAATATATGTAAAAAATTGAAGTACTGTATGTACTTAGCAATCCATTAACTATACCCTAGCTCGTACGTTGTTATCACGGTTTAAATGCCAACAAACAAAAGTTAAATGCAAGAACTGCAAATTTCGCTTCATTTCTCGTTAACATAACGAGAAAATTCTCACAATTAGATTTCAGTAGTAACTTATTGTACATAAATAAATATCCATCCCTCATTCTATCCTTCAGATAACTGTATTATCGACATTATCACCAAATACTTTCATCGTATAATATTTTGTGATTAATAAGAACAAAGCATTTGTTTAATTTATCATTATCATATTGTGAATGATAGTGAATATTGCCATATCTCATTTGAAGTGTAAAGGATTGTGTATAGGGTTCTCGAGTAAATGTAACGACTATATTAGGCTAGTATAAATATGTCACCTACGTATTCACTCAACCAATTATTCTTCATCCAACCATCAATCAATCAATCCAATCAATCAATAATCCATCCATCCACCAATCCATTCGTCCTTCCGTCCGTCCGTCCGTCCGTCCATCCATCCGTCCATCTATCAATCTATCCATCCAACCATCCATCCATCTATCCATCCGTTGATTAACTTGTTAATATATAACATTCAAACAATTTTTCACTCATGATTCAATCCATTCAATCGTCCATTTGTTTATTAATCCTTCTATCCATTGATCCATCAATCTCTCTATATATCCATGCAGGTTTTCATTAATACATTCGTTTATTCGTTTTTGAAGCCAGTCAATTATTCGCATATTGGAAATATTTCTGTCGAGTACTTCACTCTCTTCACATTACCACATTTTCATCGAATAAGCAGTGTAGAGCATAATACTCTCCGACTTCGGATAATTCCATCCATTGATTTCTTTCCCTTATTGAGATTTAACAGACGAATTTCCACATAAAGGCATTCGAGACTTTACACCAATACGAGTATTAGTATTACACTAGTCAGACTTCAGATGCATACAAACAATTGTTCTTCCTCTAACATAATATTGTCAAGTGAGATATACTGCCTGATAATAGATTAATTTAAGTTGTGAATTAGTTTAATACGCCAATAAATTCATTTCAATATATCTTGGTGGTCTTCTTTATGTCCAAATCGGGAGTTAATGTACTAAGAGAATTGAAAAAATGCTTTCTGTAGGTATGGAACTTTTTTCTCATTCTTTATATTAATCATTAATTTATACTGGTTAGCTTGTTCTATCTTCAGGCTGACTTAGTCTTTAGATTAATTCATACTAGTTCTCTATTACGTCTACATCGAAGTCGATTTTATAATATTTTGAACGGCAGTATATTTTGAATGAATTAAGCATTCGAAAGACTGGCTAATACGAGATGTTCATATTTTGAATGTCAAGCTAATATAATGATTTCCAAAGGCTGACTAATACGAGGTGTTAATATTTTGAATGACAGCCTAATTTGGTGTATTCCAAAGACTGGCTACGCGAGGTGTTAATATTATGAATGGCAGGCTAATTTGAAGCAATCCAGAGACTGGCTAATACGAGGTGTTGATATTTTGAATGACTGCCCAATTTGGTGCATTCCAAAGACTGGCTACGCGAGGTGTTAATATTATGAATGGCAGGCTAATTTGAAGCAATCCAGAGACTGGCTAATACGAGGTGTTAATATTTTGAATGACAGGTTAATTTGATGCATTCCAAAGACTGGGTAATTCGAGGTGTTAACATTATTACTGACAGGCTAATTTGATGTATTCCAGAGACTGGCTAATACGAGGTGTTAATATTTTGAAAGACAGGCTAATTTGATGCATTCCAAACACTGACTAATACGAGGTATTAATATTTTGAATGACAGGCTAATTTGACTCATTCCAAAAACTGGCTAATACGAGGTGTTAATATTTATTTATTAATGGTTGGCTAATTTGATACATTCAAAAGACTAATACAAGGCGTTAGTATTTTGAATTACAGGCTAATTTGGTGCATTGCAAAGACTGGTTAATACCAGACGTTAATGTTTTGAATGACAGGCTAATTTGATGCATTCCAAAGACTGACTAATACGAGGTGTTAATATTTTGAATGACAGGTTAATTTGATGCATTCCAAAAACTGACTAATACGTGGTGTAAATAGTTTGAATGAGAGACTAATTTGATGAATTCAAAAAACTGGCTAATACGAGGTTTAAATATTTTGAATCACAGGCTAATTTGATGCATTCCAAAAACTGACTAATATGAGGTGTAAACAGTTTGAATGATAGACTAATTTGATGCATTCCGAAAACTGACTAAAACGCGCCGTGTATGAATTCAGTATGATGCTTGTCATATTTCAGTCACTTATTTGATTTTAGGTAAGTTCTGTGATATTAAACCCAACACCGAACATCCAAAAATTACGGGACATCCTAATAATTAATCCAAAACGATATAAAACACCGTTTAATCAAACACAAAGACAATGACTAAAAATTTCAATACACTTGCTTCCTGCAATTAGTTGTCAAAAATCAAAACAATGTTATTTGTTTTAATCGAACATAACTAGGCCTACTTGATCTACAGAAGGACATTTTTATTTTTATATTCCGTGATATGGGCTATGTGAATTTTACACGAGCTATTATTTATGAAACATTAGTTTTATACATGGTGTAAGATTATCTGGTAGATGGCAGCACGCTATGGGTCGCGCGATGTTATCGAACTGCTAGATGTTGTAGACCAGCGTTTAGCGCTACAGCTCATTACATAGGGCCTATTTGTGTCTGTAATTTTGTGTGACGAGAGGCAGTTAGCATGTTATAATTACGGGCGATCATGTATATCGGTAAAGCGATAGTGCCCGCTACTAATCAAGCCTTCAGCCGAGGTTTCCAATTCCCATCAAATATATGTACAGCCCTCTACAGGATAGGGTGGCCGTCGAGACACCTATATTCCCTTGGGATATTCCTAGAATATGAGCAGCAAACTTGTTAACTTAGAATAAGTCAAAGAAGGGCTTGAACTGAACTTCTCTCCATGCTGAGCAGCTTATAGCGCACAGAACATTTAAGTCGTCGCCTATAGGAGGAAAATGAAACATGCTTGTTCTGAACATTATTAGCGCCTGAATTAATTTCACTGAGTGAAGAGTAATTGAGATTCAACTGTTTTCAATACCAATGAAATATTGGGCGCAAAATATTTCTTGATACAGCAGAGCCCGTTATTAACAACCAGATTAATTAAAATGACTCTAGACGAGGGACCGGAAAAAAATATAATCGTGATCACTAGCAATAGTCATGTTGCAGGGGATACGTAGTAAACTGTCTTTCTTTGTTTCACCCCGTCTCTTCCGTCCAACTCCACTACAACTAGCATTGCCAACCGTCCCGTTTTTTTCCGGGACAGTCCTGATTTCGACCATTGCGTCCCGCGTCCCGAAATAATTTGCTCATGTATGAAAATGTCCCGATTTCATGGCATAATAGACATTTACAGCTGATTTTCAGTCCTGTCAGATTGTTGAATTTAGTCTGGATTGAAAGAAAATTCCGCACAGTCTCATACAGACATGCTTACGAAATGGAGAAATGACTCTAGTACGCATGTTCAAGGCAGAAATTTAATTCTCGTTGATGTGTTAACAGAGTGACGGGTGCAATGATCATAATACACAAGTTAGAGCAGGTTTGATCACAGGATACTTACTGAATCATCTATTCTCTGTGCTAATCTTATGCACTTCATGCACTTTGACTTTAATTTGGCGCCATTCCGTATTATGTCCACTTCGTTCCACTTGATGCATCATTAATTGGTTTAGGTGGAAAAGTGGAAAAAAAAAATTATACGACCACTTCTACGATAGATATAGATTAGATTAGATATAAGCGAGGACAACAACAAAGACTTGTAAAATATTGCATCCCCTCACGTGTGATAAGATCTAACAGCTCTGGTGATAAATCACGTAAACGTCTCTGTATTTTCCGAAAAGAGTGGCTGGAATCTTTTGTGTATTATATTATATTATATTATATTATATTATATTATATTATATTATATTATATTATATTATATTATATAATAATAATAATAATAATAATAATAATAATAATAATAATAATAATTTATTTAACCTGGCAGAGTTAAGGCCATACGACCTTCTCTGACACTCAACCAGGAGTAAAACTGCGTTACAAAAAAAAAAACACTACAAATTTACAAAGTACACTACAATTTTACACACAAAACTGAATAAGATAATAATAATAAAATGTAAACAACAAGTAAGTAGAAATCAGACATAATATATAACATACAGAAAGAAAAAACATAATAAAATGTGAACAGCAGGTCAAAATAAATGAGACATACAAAGTATAAAAATAAGACAATTATTGATGATGATGATGATAATAATAATAATAATAATAATAATGATAAAAATAAGAATAGTAATAATAATAATACTAATAGTAGTAATAAAATAGTGCAGTACAAACCATACAACGAATACAATATTTTTAAGTACACACAGTAAGGAAAATTATGATTATATATAGCTCAACTTATCACATTATGGATATACCATTATCGGAAAATATGAGAACAAAAATATAAAATAAGTTAAATATCACTACAACATAAAAAAGTGGATACGTGGAAACATGCAATACAACACTTGTCATAATAGTGTTATATTATATTATATTATATTATATTATATTATATTATATTATATTATATTATATTATATTATATTATATTATATTATATTATATTATATTATATTATATATGATATTTAGGCCAACTACTCAAAATTTCAGAACAGAGTATTGTTGAAAATAGGCTACATAATTAAATTTCCTTCCATAGCACTCGATACGTATTGTTTATAGCTGCCAATTCAATGGTTTAATTCCCGCAAAGGAAATAAGTTTCTCTTCATGTTCACAGAAACGATGTGTTGGTTGCTTGTCTAAGTAAGGCTTCGTTTACTAAAGTAGCACCATTATGTAATGCTGACAACATTACCAGGGAGTGGAACTTCTAGTGAAGATCTAATGTGAAAAATGCCAATCCTTGAATTTGACAGTGTACGCTAACTAGAAATGTAACTTTTGCTAACTTTTATTTTGAAAGATTTAGGACGAACAAAAAAAATGTACAAATTAAAGCATCGCTAGAGTACTCATACATTTGTGACAAATTGAAAATATAGTTTTAATGGAATGTTTCAGAAACCTAAGGGACCAAGTTTTCCTCATTCTTCTCTGCCTCTTACGGCAATATAGACGGCACTTTAGACAATACTACTTCCGTTCCAATTAACTTTAAGCATTAGACTGATAAAAATAAACAAAATTGCTGGAAGTTTCAAATGTCTTTATACTTTAAACACTGAAATTCATTTTAGGTTGAAAAAGGAAGAGTCTAAGTACTCGTATCACAATGGCCCCTTCCTGTTGGTGGATCAGTTTCGTCCCTTGTTGCGGTGAGATAATAGCCATTGTTTCCGCTCGTTGCTATCGACGCAGCATTCGACTTGGATGTCAATGTTTAATTTTGGCCACTGCGTTATTGTACAGGGAGAACATTGAAAAGAATGGAATTAAAAAAGATAAAGAAACGACAGACTCCTTTGGTTGTTAACTTAGTAATTAAACATATTACATTTTCATTTTTTGCAAATGTCCAGACAATAAAATTGTCTAAGAAAACAAAGATACATTACAGTCAGCCAGTACAGTTAACAAAAAATACTAATTCCATGTATAAATATAAGAAATAACTAATACAGAATGCTTTACTCTCGGTTTATACATAATGTTTCATAATATGTCGGACCTATTTCGTCAATGGATAGAAGACACAAAAACAATGAAAAAAGTTCATATACCGTGTATTCTGTCATAGATGTCCTTATTGCCGAGTTAAAGCCAACTGAACTGCACTGTAGTATCTTTGGACCTAATTACTTGTTATACTATGGCTGACCTACGCGTTCTCCAGACTTAAATCCAATGGACCGTTGTGAGGCCACTTATAACAACTGTTTATACATAATCCATTCCAACATTGAAATACTTTGTTAGCATATCCGAGACGGCTGTAAACTTACAAAAAAAAAAAACAGTCTACGACACGACTGCGGCTTGCATTCAGTCTGAAAGCGGCCATTTTGAGCACTTTCTGTAAGGATAAGCATCTCCATGTTACTGATGTATAAACATGAATGTAATTTTATAAATTGTTTCCATTGTTTTTGTGACTTTTGTCCACCGATAAAGTGGGTCACATACGTTACGAATCAACCTGTATATGTCGCAAGTAGATAGTACAGAAGCCGCAACGTGGCAGTCTAGCTCTTCCCCGACATGCTCGTATTATAGTCTAAGGCGTAGGAAGCCTTTTAAGAGCCCAAACTGACGAGCCGGCTACTGGCCTTACGACCACATATCGAAGGAGAGACGGACGATCATTAAACTGGAATGGAGGTATTGTGTGGTTAGCTCGATGTTCCCCCAGCCGTTATAGCTGGTATTCGTAATTCGAATTTTGCTACCTATCATAGTTCCCCAGTGCATCAGGATGCTAGGTCTGTCAAAATATTGTCGCTTTAAATATAATCACATTTAAATACTTACTTTAATTTATTTGTAACTTCTGTACGTTCCTTGTTTTCTTTATTTTATACTGTATTTTTTGACTCTTTGTATAGTAGAATACTTGAATGAATGTATGTTTACTCGTTCATTACATCTATGTTTTTTTAATTTTAGAACAATATTTTATTGTTGATTTGTTAACATTATTGCTTACTTGAGTGAATGTTTACTTACACAACTCATTATGATAATTTATTAATTGATTATTTATATGTTTAAATTTTTACTACGCTTAATAGTACTTTATATGATTTCTTATTTACTGAATAACTTATATCTTCTTACATTTTAGTATTATTTGTGTCGGATATATGAAATGACAGTAAAATAATATCTGGGTGAAACAAGATTTCATGCATGAATCAGAACAATGTCCCGAACCGAAGGCTAGAAACCATAAACTAACTAACCTATAAGTCGAGAGAGTATTACGGAAGAATATGACAAAAGCAGAGAAAAATAAAAGCCTCTGTCTTCTTTCTATGTACTATAATGCAGTTCAAGATTCATTGCATTAAGAACGTCATTGCAACCCACTTTCCCCTATTAATATACACTGCAGCGCCAAGAGTCTGATATGCAAAAAAATGAAAGTCCTTTTCTCTGCCATTTATACTTCGTAAATTGTAGTTGATGATTTATAGCATGAGGAGTATCATTGCAACCCACTTTCCCCTATTTCTGAGGCACAAATCGCGAGATGCAGCCAGTCAGTTCGTCGCGGCCGCATGACCCCGCTTAACCTAGCCATAAACTTCCATTCCACCACAAGCAACTTGTTTTCGGCTGCCAGGAATAAGTAAAGTACTTAAAAAAGTTTTTCTTCTCACACAAAAGCTTGTTTCTGACAAGAAGAAAAGTGAGCGTCTTCGCCCTACTCTGGTTTAACGGTTTGTGACAATTCGAATTATTTTGCTTCAGTTATTACGTATTGCAAAACCACCACAATTGTTTCTAACGAGATAAATCTTTTAAATATGAGGACGGATACCAAAAGGATTTCGTGGTTATTCCATCCAACATGGTTAATTAAATATGAAGACATTATCCAGTCTATTCTATATGTTTTAAATTCTTAAATGCCACGATTAATTTGAATTCAATAACTAAAGTATTTAAAAAATTTAATTTTAACTTTTCGCACGTCTTATACTACTGGGTTCAAAAAGTTCCCGGAATTTTACTACCATTTTTCGTATTAATATATAACAAGGGATATTATACATTTGTTTTGTTGGTAACATTCATGATGTCATTTCCTTAAAGTTTGTTGATAATGGCGATTGTTGGTTTTGAGTTTTAGGCAATTGTTTATCATAGTGTTTTGTTTGTTCGTCGCATTTTGTAATTATGTCCACAGAGCAACGTACAAACATCAAGTTCTGTGTTTTGTTACACAAAACTCCTGCAGAGACATTAAGATTGTTGGAAGAAATGGCGAAGCAGCAATGAAAAAAAAAACTCAAGTGTATGCCTGGCATAAACGCTTTTCTGGTGGCCGCGATAGCATCAAAGATGACGTACGCAGCGGCCGACCAACAACTGCAACAAATGAAACAATCGCTCAGCGTGTGCGTAATGTTGTGAGGGACGACCGACGTAAGATCATAAAAGATATAGCAGCAGAGGTCGGAATATCAGTCGGAAGTGTACACAATGTTCTTCACAAGCATCTCAACATGCATTACGTGTCTCAGAAGTTAGTTCCGAAAATGTTGTCGGCAGAACAGAAAGAAACAAGAATGACTCTTATTATGGCTGATGAAGACGGTGATTTCTTAAGCAAAATTATTGCTGGTGATGAAACTTGGTGCTACTTGTACGACCCAGTCCCTAAACGACAGTCATCTGAGTGGAAATCGATAACATCTCCTCGGAAGCAACAATTTCCTAGGACACTTCCAAATTTATGTTGGAAGTTTTCTTTCAGGGTCTCATTCACCATGAGTTCATTCCAGAAGGTCGTACTGTAACGAAAGAATTGTACGTAGAAATCCTCCGTCGCCTCCGTGACGCAGTGAGAAGGAAACGTCCAGAAAAGTGGGTAGAAAACAACTGGTTCCTTATGCATGACAATGCACCTGCTCATCGCGCAATTATCGTAAAGAATTTTCTTGCCAGGCACAACATAACTGCTTTGGATCACCCACCATACTCTCCTGATCTCTCACCACCTGATTACTTTCTGTTTCCCCGTCTGAAAAGTCATCTGAAAGGACGGAGATTCAATGCTGAAGAGGTTATCGCAAACGCGACGAGAGCACTAAGACGGGTTTCACAAAATGGCTTCCAGGCCTGCTTCCAGGAACTCTACACGCGTTGGCAAAAGTGTGTTGTTGCGGAAGGCAACTATTTTGAAGGGAATGCTGTAGAATAGTGATTAAGGTACGTTGTTTCTATGATGCTAGCAAATTCCGGGAACTTTTTGAACCTAGTATGTATAACATGATGCAAACATAATACAGATAAGTAAGTTAAAAGAATATCCGAAGAAATGAGTTTAATATTGAAGTACAAACATTCAAAAGAGGGTAATTAATCGTCGATCTGCAATTTAATATTAGTATTTATTTATTTATTTAACCTGGTAGAGAGAAGGCCGTCAGGCCTTCTCTGCCCCTCTACCAGGAGATTCCAACTAATATGAAGAATAAAATTACAATAAGTGTTAAATTTACAATTACAATTACAAATAAAATTACAATTAGTATTAAATTTACAATTACAATTACAATAAAAATCAAAGTACGAAAAGATTACCTGACTAATTAAAGCTAGATAATTTATCATAGAAAAACAAAGAATATTTTATATTTACTGAATTACAAATTAAACCTAGAATAACAAAATTGTATAGTGATGAAATTACTGGATATTGAAATATTCTGTTATAGATTAAGGAAATTACTTACAAGAAATCAATTACTGATCAAGTGCCTAGCAAGTTCGCGTTTGAATTCAATTTTATTTCGACAGTCCCTGATGCTAGCAGGTAGCGAATTCCAGAGTCTTGGCAGGACTATTGTCAAAGAGGATGAGTATGAGGAGGTGCGATGGGATGGTATTGTTAATATTGTTTCATGACGAGTGTGTTCAGGTTATAATGGGAAGAAAGGTAAGTGAAGCGAGACGACAGGTACGAAGAAATAGAAGAGTTCAAGATAGCAATAGCAATGGTGAGAGGAATTTTGTGTGATAAACAAGTATTAAGAGACATTAAAATTTTTATTTATAAATAAATTGGGAGAAATTTAATAATTTACCTATTTATACCTAAAGTAGAAAAGTGTAATACGAATGCAATATTAAGATCAAAATTGCAGGAAAGGATTTTTAAGAAGGTCCTCATGATACTGTAAATTAGAAAGAATTAGAAATGATACGATAAGAGAAAATATTCATTTTAAAAATACAATTTTATTATATCATACAGCTTTTGGAAAACTGAACAAGTACAATGGTTTGGACATGTGAAAAAATGGATGCTAATGGATACCCAAAGAAAAGTTTAGACTCCATTCCAACTGGGAAGATATGAAGAGGAAGACTTGAGAAAGCACGGAAGGAAGGTTTCATTGTTATGATGAAAGCGGGAGGATTACAGGATGCTGGCAGAAAAGATATAACTGAATACAGGAGGAAAATTTCAAACGAATAAGAATTGAAATTATATATTTTTATTTAAAATCTTTATAATAATATAATTTATTAATATAAAATCCAAAATCACACGATTAGTATTTTATAAAGTAATGGCAGTGCCTATGCCCATCTACTCGTATAAGGCGATTGAATCGAGATAATAAAAATCATGTTGCAAAAATAAAGTTCTTACGTTCTTTAGTTGAATGTATAGTCTATTCTTAGGTCAAATTTCGCTTTATGTACAAATAATACCTGCTATGAATTAATTAATGCGTTTAATTTCTTCCCGAGTGTCATTTATATTTGTTACTGTTACTCCAATATATTTGAATTTTTCCACCTCTTCAAAGGATAAATTTCCAATTTTTATATTTCCATTTCGTACAATATTCTGCTCACGAGATATAAGCATATACTTTGTCTTGTCGAAATTTACTTCCAAATTAACAGTGATTTTATTTTTTTAGTATACCTAGCGAAACGTTTTATAACTGAGTCATCAACATTATGAAGGACGAAATCAGAATAACAAAAGCTAATCGTGGCATTGAAAACTTATTTCCAAAGAGTATATGTTTACGAAATTTTGAGCATTGTATGGTATTGCATAGCGTTGTAATCCACATAATAAATGTAGTAGTTCTACTCTAGTTGCTTCCAATGGCATAAAAAGCATATAGAAGAATCATCGGAGCATTCGGACCATATTCCTGATTAGGAAAGAATAAAAAGCAAGAGAGCGTCAAAGTACAGTCAATGATGACGGTATGACGGCAGCTTGAACACCTGTAAAATATCTATCAACATCTCAAAAATCTGGATAAATGAAAAATAAAATTAGTCTCTTTCACATTGTTGACTTCATCGTATTGTGACTTTTATTAATTCCTCAATAATAATGTTACTTTTATTTACGACAATAATGGCTTTCTATTTCTGAATTTAAACACTCCCGTCAACAATGGGTATTTCACTCCACACAGCAACAATATTCGTTATTGCACTCCACAGACGACAATGACAATTCACTTGGATTATTGAGAACAACAATGTACTCCTAATCTCAACTAATGTTCACTAATCACTTTTTACGAAACAAACTGTCAGTTCTCAGTTCACAGTTCGTTTGCCTTAGCTAGTTCTTCTAGCTCATTCACTCAAGTTCACAGTATAACGAACCCAAGACTTACAGAGAGTGTCCACTGAACTTCGAAATCAAAACTTTCAAATAAAGTTCACTGCACTCGAACTCAAGACTTCCGGGCGCGTTGCTTCCGCCTGGACGCTCAATGCTGTTTCACAAACTCACTCAAGTCGAACCCCGGTCTCGAAGGCTGGCTTCCTTGCTCGCTCACAGCTGCTTCACAAAAACTGAGTGACTGACTATTCTAAACTGAACTGGCTCTTCTATTTATTACTAAATCACACATTCTCGACGTTTCGATTTTCGCGAACAATCGGTTGGCGTGGCTTTCCAGAAAACACTGGCTTCTTCCTCACCCTTCACCTCGCGCCACGCCCCAGTGCCCACCGACGCTGGCCTTCCTCTCTCCCCGCGCACAGCTGCTAGCGTCTCGCAGCTTTCTCTCTTCTCTCCTCGCGCCTGCCTTCTCGCTCCCTCTCCCTGCTGCCGGACGCGTGCTCGACTCCCGAGGCAGCGAGAACTTTCCAGCGCGGTTGCCACATGACATGAACATTTACACGGCGACCGAAGGCGAATGTCAATATAAGAAACAGTTAAACAAAATCCTTACTTTACATTTTATGTTAATGTAGGCTGAATATAGACGTTGAGAATGTGGTTAGGATAGGAAGAGTTCGTCTGTGAATTTCATCTTGAATTCTCTAATATTAGAAATAGGATCACTTTATCTATATATAAACTAATAGACGGGACCACCTATTGACTTTCTTTATATAATGTCCTTGAAATTCAGTCTTGAAAATGTGATGTTTGATCTTCATTGGAAACATGACAATCACCAGCTCACCTGCAACAACATAAGATTTATTTCAATTTATTTATATTCAAGTGTTAAGAGTAGTGTACGAAAGATTCAACATGGAACGTAAGAGTGGGAAAATTGGGTAAAATAGTAGCAAAGAAAAAGTTATCATTAGTGACACGACAATTTCCTTATAAATAATTGAGAAGAGGATGAAATTAAAAACTAATGAATAACAGTGAAAATAGTAGTTCGTACGTAGTCAATTTCTATTACAGTTTTCATTTCAATTTGCCCGGACTTTTAACCCAGGTCGTCTGTATGAAGCCCCAACGCTGTCTCCAATAGGCTGACGTGCACTTAGAAACGACCACGAGACATGATACAGAAAAGGGGAATGCAGTAAATTTAATAAATGTAGAACCTTGTTCGAGCATGTGATATCTTTTCTTATAAACCCGCGTGGAATTTTATCCTCTCAAAACTTTCCTTTGAGGTAGTTTGTGTTATTAAATGTTTAGTAGCCGTAGTTGAGAAGCATGTCTCTGTAATTTTGAAGATAGATTCTATTTTTATTTTCAAACTTTTCGAACGAGGACGTTAAAAGTGTTGCGTGTGTCCCTGTCTCATCGACTACTTCCTCCAGGTCTTTCTTTAGAGAATACCAGGAAAACATTGACCAAGTTCCCAAACTTTGTGTTCTATAGAAAGAAGTTGGGGCAAAGTTTTGTGAAGTCTTTGTCTGAGTGGAAGAGTGTGTATGCATGTCAAATATATCAACACACGAGCAAGATGGAGAGACTAGAGGAAACAGTATGTAGCAGCCTCAGCGATATGACTGTGTACGACGAGAATCACTTATAAAAATAAAGGTAATGGGATGAGTTGCAGAGATACGTAAAGAGAGCCACTGTTAACAGATGTTACTTTATATTAACGACAATATTAAATAAAAGAAAGAACGGAAAGAGAAGGAATATGGGACTACAATGAAGGGAAAAAGAAATAAATGTAGAAATTAATACAATAAAGAAATATACGAAAGGAGTAAGAACTGTGAAACTGAAGAAATACGAAGAAATGAAGTACAGAAAGACTGCATGAAACAGAAAAAGAAGGAATTGTGAGAATTAGTGAGCAAATGAAACTATCAAAGAAATTAGGGCAGCTGTAAAAGTATATGAGCGTAAAAATAAATAAGGAAAAGAACAAAAAAGGAAATAACAGAAAGAAAGATAGAGAAACAGCTAACAAGAAACAAACATAGGAGAATAGCAAGGAGGAAAGGAGTTATTATTGAAAAAGAGAGACAGTAACAAGAAGAAATAAGCAAATATATAGGTATAGATGAGGAGGCGAGACCTGACATACGCGCTGTGCGAGAGGTTAAAGAATGAGCTAAAAGAAAGAGAGTTTATTACATGATGGTTAATATTATACGAATCTACTGACGCGGATGTTCATCTCAGACTAAAACCTGTATTCCCCCTCCATACCCATTAATGATAAGGTCATAGAACAGGTCTTGCCTCCTCTACTGTACATGAAGAAAGGGATAAATATTGACCGGAAGAAAAAAATGATAATATAAGAAGAAGATCGGAGGAACAAAGACAATAACAAATGAAATAAGCAGAAAGAATACTGAATGATAAAGTGAGAAATTAATGTAGGAAAAAGATAGGTATGAAAGAAAGAAAGAAAGAAAGAAAGAAAGAAAGAAAGAAAGAAAGAAAGAAAGAAAGAAAGAAAGAAAGAAAGAAAGAAAGAAAGAAAGAAAGAAAGAAAGAAAGAAAGAAAGAAAGAAAGAAAGAAAGAAAGACATGATGCCAGAGACGACAGAGAGAATTTAAAGAGAGGAAGTATAGCGGTATAATAAGAAAGTGACAAAAACAAATTGGAAGAATGGGGGGTACTTAAATTAATAATTATTATATCTACAGAGAAAGAAAATTACGGGAAGTTGAAGTAGCGATGAATTAGAGAAAATTTTGGAATAAAGAAGGAACAAATAAAGAAAAAACTACAGGGTACAAAAACTGAATAAAGTGAAAATAAACAAAAAAAGAACAAAATAAGGAAGCAAAAAGAAATAATTACGGAAACATATAAAATGAAGAAAAAGTCAAAATTTACAAAAAAAAAACTGAACAGAAATGAAAAGAAGATGTGGATTTCGTGGAATGTTATAGCTTTACACCAAGTTGTTATTCTCATAAAATAGGCGTATTGTACAGTAATGTTGAGGAAAATTGTGAATTTCTCTGCAAGCTGCACAAATAATTGTACACGTAACCTGTATGTTACCAGTGAAACAACAATGCCTGTTTATTCGGATAATTAGTAAATATTGATTTTAACTTCAGAATGTTACATCAATAACAATAAAATAACAATAAAACACGCGTATAGAGTGGATACATACGCGCATCATTCTCCTTTCGAACATATCCCAAAAATTCGCTGGAGAAGCCTAGCTACACAGTATTTGTAAGCGTTTAATTTTGCATTCCGTAAGTTGGCTTTATTAATTTACCTATAAGCTACCTTATGGTAACAGAAGTCCCGTAGGCAGAGAGTGAATGAAGATTTGAGGATGACTGTATGTAATATTTACACAAAAAATACGGTAATGGAATTCGGATAGATACATAAATAAATAAATAAATAAATAAATAAATAAATAAATAAATAAATAAATAAATAAATAAATAAATAAATAAATAAATAAATAAATAAATAAATAAATAAATAAATAAATAAATAAATAAATAAATAAATAAATACAATTTGCACTTGCAAGATTTAAATGTTTGTAATAAAATGAATGAAATATAATAAGAATGATAATAAGTCCTCAAGTTTAATAATAATAATAACCCCGGACCTTCCAATAATAATACCAATAATAATAATAATAATAACAATAATAATAACACATTAAAAGGAATACACTATTAAGAACTGATTTTGAGCTAAAGACAAAAATTAAGTGGTTACTGTACATACAGCACATAAGGATATTGCATAAATGTTATTTCATCCATTTGTGAATAATGCCGCACTTCTATTAACTTTCTATAGTTACTAATTTATTGGGCATAAGTATTTTTCGTCTCCGTGGCAAGGAACAACGAAATTGCATTATTTTTTAAATTTATTTCAACACTCCCAATCAATAATTATTATAAAAAGTCCCTGTGAAGTAGGTTACATATATAAGCTGACTCCTCTTGTGTATAATTATACAGAGCGTCCAAAAATTAAGTATTGATTTTGTGAAAATAGTGCGTTTAGGGATAATATATGTATGACAGTGAATTATAGATATTGTATATTTGAATGTTAAATGTTATGTTTTATTGTATATTTATCAGTCGCCGGATGTGCCGGAAAATCTACTTTTATAAATTAATAAATATATGCTATACAGTAAAAATAAACTATAATTAAACAATTTAATCAACAATATATACAAAAACAATAAATTAATTTCAACACAAGAAATAAAATAAATAAACAAAAATAACTTATATAATACTTCAGATCATACCGAATTGCATTGGTTTTGTGACAACAGTTAAACATGTATGCTGGCGTTACAAGTAGCTGAATCTACATGATCTTCAGCCTACCAGAGAAAGTTTCTATTGTGATGTGAAGACTGGCGGGGTCGTAGTATGGTGACATCCTGACGAAATATCATCGTCTATTCCATGAAGTTGTACCTGCCGACAAAACAATTAACATGTTGGTGAACAAGTTTAAGCGTACTGGGGCAGTCGCAACGGAACCGGCACAATGAACGTCCATCGTCCTCCGACGACACATTGAAGCCATAGACAAATAAATAGAAGCCATAGACAAATAAATAGAAGCCATAGACAAATAAATAGAAGCCATCAGGTTATCCATCGGGCATAGTCCAAAATCAGTGCGGCGTTTGCTACGGAAATTGAAGAGTCCGCGCTCGACGGTGTAAAGAAGTTGCTTTTCACGCTGAAGAAGAAGCCGTACCTCCTGCATGACGAGGACTTTGCACAGCGTGTGACTTGCTTCTTTGTGTGGGGATTTATCAAATGAGGTGTGTTCACCCGACCCATTACTGCATTTGTGCAGGTCCGAAACCGTATTACACAAGTTGCTGTCGCCATAACACCGACATTGCTCCAGAAGGTTTTTCGCGCCACTATCAGCAAATGGAAGGTATATCGCGACGTGAAAGTTGTACATGTTTAAAGTAATGTGTAACGAAAGTAATGTGTATACCATTACAAACACTGTAAGTACAATCACTATTTCAATAAAATCAATGCTTAATTTTTAGATACCTCGTTGGCCTATAGGAAAAGAATCGTTGACATTGTTCAGTTTGTCGAATACGATGTATTTCCATGAAGTCAGTGTAATTTCCTTATCACAAAATCCTTTTACTTTACTATTAATCTGGGGAGAATACGAATGTTACACGTCAGTATTCTCAGAAACCTTGGCTTTATCATCCAGAAGCACGACTCCTTCGTCACTGGCATTCGAACTTAAGACCGCAGTCAACTGAGTTACCAAAGCAGCGGAAATAGAGTTACAAAGCATTATTCCTAAACAATGGGCCTCAACTCTTATTTGAGTCTTTGTCAACGTTAGGTCACCTTTGGTTCACATGTTAACGAAGGTCTCAAAACGGGTTTTCTTATAATATTTTTGTCACGATCAGGTTTCATCCACTCTAACTCTTGCACCGACTCTGTCTAAAGTTCTTTCAATTCAGACCCCAACTCCATTACTCTGAATCTATATGTTATCTGATTAAAATATGAAGAGAATATGAGTTTCCCGCCCGCACGCGGTCACTTAGGCAAACTACGAAGTTGGCCAAGGCTATGGTAGGTAGTGCGGGAACGCGTCATCAGTCTGAGCTAAACAACTACTGAAACCGCAAGTTTACAGGAGTGTGATAAGAAAGATATGAGTAACAACACTATGTAACATGATTTTTGTTTCTAGATAATGAGTGACACTTTCTAATTGATCATGTTCAAAAGGTATAGAAGGTATGTATTATTCATATCAAATTTTGGTTTTGTGACCAGGACAAAGTTTTTTTTTTAATTTGCCTAATTTGACTGTAAGATAGGCGATTGAAGTCAGAAAAATAATATGTGAATCAAAATTAGAACGTATTTGCACTCAACTTATACAAAAACCAATAAAATATATTAGAAATAAATGGTTTTCCGAGATTTACGTTTATACACAACATTACTTTCACAAATTAACCCCCAAATGTAGTCTCTTATAATGCTCTCGTTGTACTGTCCTTTGTAGTGGCGTTCAAAGTCCTGTTGGAAATATTCACCATGCTCCTACAAATATGCACCCACATTCCCCTTCGTTGACCAAGGTGAGCAGTCAGGATATGAACTTTGAGGGACATACCGCAGCCCATTATGCAGTACTTCTTCATGAGAGTCTCAACTAACTGCAAATAGTTTGCGTCCTTATGATTTTCCAGGAAATTCCGAACCATTGCAACAAAACTATTCCAAGCTGCTTTCTCCTTCCTAGGGAGCATGTTTGGAAATTCCTTGCTTTCCACAATCTTCTTATTTTGTGGTCCGACAAAGATACCGGCTGCGATCTTTGTCTCAGATAGCTGAGGAAATAAACTGGTAAGGTACTTGAAAGCTGCCGATTCCTTATTAAAAGCTTTAACGAATTGTTTTATAAGTCCCAATTTGATATGTAATGGTGGCATTAGCACCTTCTGAGGTACCACCACTGGTATTCACTTGACATTATTCCCCCCACAGTGAACTGGCCACAAACATACAGCGCATTCCGAATCTCACCGGACCAGTGACATCAATGACGTCACGCTGCAGCGAAATAGGAACAAAACTGCTAGAAGGTTCGATGGCTATCATGGTGGCTGTAAAAGTTGTTCTATGTGCTATGCTAGAGAGAGTTTGCCAGATTTCCATACTGTCATCTCGCTCGAAGGAAACAGAGCAAAAACAGTTTATTTCTTGAATCAGTACTAATAACTGGTCCATTGACATGATCCTTCATAAGCCATTTACATTTTTTTACGTTGTGCACATTACAAACAATACCGCAGAACATACCGCCATGACACAACAGTGCACGATGTCATTCGTCTGCTAATTCCTGCTCTATACAAGAACCAATCAGATTCACTGATGACGGCTGATGGATAATGCCACACTATCTCTGCAAGCTGATGGAACCGGTGTGACACCGGTGGATTCATCATTGAAATTTGGAACACCGTGATGCCACTAGATTGCTCAGCGCTGAGATTTGGAACATGCTCATCGCCAAAAGCATATGCCGGATGCTTACATCCTCTAAATGCCCTCTCTTAAATATAATTATATGAGTAGTTTGTATTAATGAACAAGCATGTATATTAGTTCTAATACACTCAGCACTGGTTCTATCTCTAAAGTAATAAACACAGAATATATAAGAAATTGAATTAAAAATTGGTATAAACATATCTAAAAATGAATGTCTCCTCATAAAACCAAAGTTTGTGGGAAATAATTAACATTGTCTACATTTTTCAGACATAATCTATTAGAAAATAATACTTAAAACTCAGAAAGAAACAAAAGGTTAAAATTTGTTACATATTGTAATAGGTCAAAGAATTCTATGCCACAATGAGTATTTATTAATTATCATTTGTACTTGTGTGTTGATCGCGTTCCAAGTCGTGCCGCGATTCTTAAATTAGTTTAAAAATTTCGGGAAACGGAGAGTGTTCCAGATAATAAGCGAAGACGACAACGCAGAGCGCACACGGAAGAACTTTTCGATGACATTGGGCATCGCATAGAAATTTCCCCCAGATAATTTCATTAGTCCCTGACATAAATATTTGGAATATGAAGTATATCATTTCCAACATCTCCTTGCGTGACACGGGTGAGTACATGTATTTTTAAATTATTCTTTCTTGTAATATTATTAGCCAATGTCTCCAGTATTGAAGTTGTAGTTTGGTAAAACGCGCACTCGTGTTGCCGTACGGCCGTGAGTACAGGCTGCGCGGTCCATGCATCCCCATGCTTAGCTCGGGAAACTCATAATGTCCATCCAGTATATCTATTAATGAATAAAAATCTTCAGTAAGAATAAAAATAGTACTTTGAAAGAAGCAACTGAATTTTACTTCAAATCTGCTCTACAGAAACGGACCTTTAGCCTATAACTTATGTTCCTATATTATGCTTCTGAAGGTATCTCGATCTTATTTTAATTTTAATTGAGTTATTTTGCGACGTTTTATCAACTGCAATGGTCAACTAGCGTCCGAGGAATTAAATATGATTATGCCAGGAAATGAATCCGAAGTTCAGCGTCTAAAGTTACACAGAATTTGCTCTTAATGATTTGAGGGAAAACCTCGGAGAAAATCTCTACCAGGCAACATGTTCCAAGCAGGATTTGAACTCAGACCGCCTCTTTCATGATCAGATATGCTAACCGTTGCTCTACAGCGGTGGGCTATTTTAATTTAGGAAGATTAAGCTACTGAACTTTCTCATATATCAGGTACCAAATAAATAAGCTGTTACTCTCTTCCTCTCATGACGCTATGGCTTATATGATACACAATAATTATTCTTGGAAGTCTGAATTACACAGAATCTAGAATTGATCTCAGATAGAAAGAACATTTCTTTGTACTTCGTTTTCTATTATTAATTGAAGGCTCTTATTACACGACAGTTAAATGTAGGAGGAGATAGACTTGGTGTAGAGTATCGACTATCGATTACTTATTATGCACAGCGTCCCAGGAGAGGAAAGCTTCTTGAAAAAGGGGAGGAAATTATATTACTCATTAAGCTGTCCATGCCTCTCCCCGCTCCTACCCCCTGTGACTTCTTTGTGAGAGTTGTAAAACTCCTTCATTAGAAATTGGCTTTACGAATAATTGGTATAAATTTTTCTTTTACTTCTTTTATTTACGTTCCTCAATAATTGCTTTTGAACTGAAAAAGTGATATCACCGTCCATTGTTTCTGAAGAAAGGATAGATTGGTACTTAAATAGTATCGTTTCATTATAAAAAACCTCCTTCAAGGCTAATTATGTAGAGAAGAATTTCTAAGAAAAAATAAATGAAAGTTTGTGTGTTTATGGCCTGGTACAGTGTAAGAGAAGGACCTGTGGAATTTTATTTTTTTGAAGAAGGAGGGGCCAAAGTCTTGCACTATACCTTGAGGCTTATTGTGATTACCACTCTTCCTCTATAAATAATTTTAATGCCGAACGGCTGCGCTCTTGTACGAGTATGTATACAGCACGCTGCATCGTGAACTTAACTTGAGCTAGGGTAATGACAATGACAGTCGAATTAATGATGGCGAAATGAGTCTGAGGCCCATGCCGAAAGTTATCCAGAACTTCTGCTACAATTGACTGAGGAAAAACCTCGGAAAATACTCAACTAGATAATTTGTCCCAAACTTGAACCCGGACCCGATCGTGGGTAAATTTCAAAATACGGATTCTACCCTTTCCGTCTACCCCAACTTACCTACCTTGCAACAAGCTACTTCCTCTGCAGACTCCTCCCTCTCTCGCGTTCTCACGCCTCATCTCGCTCCACACGAGACACGCGCCACCTCGGAACATTGCGGAGAGATTTCAATATCATGGTGGGCACTGACGATCTCACGTGTTGCACATGAAGCGGGGTGTCGGGGCTGCAAGCCTTGATGATGATCCGACGTGTAGCACATGAAGAACATAGCGGGGTGTCGGGGCTGCAAGGTTCAAATTATTATTATTATTATTATTATTATTATTATTATTATTATTATTATATTATCATAGTTGTTGTTGTTGTTTAACCTAGTGTCTCTTGCGATATAAATGACTAGTGATGTTAGCCAGTTAGCAATTACGTATTGAAGAATTTCCAGGCAATAAAGAATATATTCATGAGGGCGGTCAATTTCAAAACACATACACTCTTTGACTCTACACTACGAACGCACCCACACAGGAAACAAGAGGCGCAAAGACCAACAACGATCAGTTCCGAAGATGGCCGAAAATAGGTCGAAACATGTTAACAAGGTACGTTAAAAATTTAACACAGAAAAGTTCTTATCATACATATTCCGAAATCAGAAAGTAGTTTATTTAAAATATTAGTTTTGGGGATTCATGAAAAGATATAATCTTTTTCTGAATTTCCTTATTTTTGGTTTGCAAGACCAATATTTTTGTTAAATTATTAAAACTAATGACCATTCATTCAAGAGCAATAACAAAAGTAACCGAGTATAACATCGAAGTTTTTCAAGAAACAATACTGCCTTTTTTAAATACATTTATGAGGCTGACAATGACTTGTTGAAACTTTGTTCAATATTGCCCCTTAAAGAGCACAAAATGTACTTCCATAATCACAGTTTAAAATATTTTCAAACTGAGCCTTTGGTACATTTTAAAGTCTGCATAAAATTAGTCCGATTTTTTATACTGTATCATATTAGCCCTACTCGACTTTACATCAGGTTAAATCGATGTAGATTAATCCAAACTACAATATCCTGAAGTATTTTATATTTCTCCTGAGACACTTTGTATATTTATATCTTTTCGCCCAGTTCTGCAAATAATTTTACTTGACAAAAAGGTTCCATTTCAGCATCATTCAAATATATTCGTTTTACACAGAAAATCTAGTTTTCCACAAGTAAAGAAAAGCTCGTAGTTACTGCTATGCAATTACAGAATTTATTCTATTTTATCCTCCATTTCACGTACTTTATTGTTATAGATATTGTTAATATTCTGAAATTAATATATTTTCTCCGTGTCTCTTTTGCAATAGTTACGATCGACTTTGGACAATGGCCTCCACTGTTGGCTCATGGACGAGAGTCTACGAAAATAAAATAATAATTATATTATCTAAACAATCGAATTCTGTGATAATATGATAGAATTCGATTGAATGTACTCAGTCTGAGAACGAAAATGCTTAAATGAGAATTCGAATGACAACTTCCAATGAATAAATGGTTAGGTCGTTGCACTGCGCTGCAATTTTGAATAGTTATTCAGGAATTTAATTCATTCGACAGTACCTATGACTAATAAACAATGTTTCTACGAAATTTGATCATGCATGGAAAATTTACGCCCACCGGTGATCAAATAAGCTACTGCGCAACTCTCTCCAGTGGGAAAAAAAAGACCGAACATACCGTACTGCAAATAACAATGCCATTTGTAGTTTGCTCTTTGTTTTGTAGCAGGATCTGTTTATCTCCAAAACATGAAGCGTTAATTAGAGTCGTATTATTACTATAATGTTGTTGTTACTATTATCATCGCCATTATCATCATGATCATATTTTTTAAGATTTAGGCATACTGTTTCTGTTCTTGTTTTAGAGATAAAAGAAAACATCTCGCCATTGTTTTATTTAATTTGTAATACAGGAGCCAAAATGGTCAATGATGTGGTTTTACTTTTTCCATCTCATTCAAACTGTTTAGTATCAATTCATTTCTAATTTCATTGCTATATTTATGATCTATTAAAGTGTATCCTAATATTGTTCGAAGGAATCTCATTTCTGCAGTCTCTATTACTTTTTCTGTCCCTTTCTTAGTGCTCAAGCCTGCCTCGGAACCATATGTTAATATCGGATCGCCATTGTTTTATAAAATTTAGTGATTGTGTCTTCTCTTACTTTGCCATAGACGTTTTCCTTGCCTGCCTGCCTGCCTGCCTGCCTGCCTGCCCTACCCTGCCCTGCCCTGCCCTGCCCGATTATTTATTTATTTATTTATTTATTTAATTTTGCTTGTTTATTTATTTATTTAATTTTGCTTATTTATTTATCTATTTATTTATTTATTTATTTATTTTTGCTTTATTGCTTATTTATTTTTTGCTTGCTTGTTTATTTATTTATTTATTTATTTAATTTTGCTTGTTTATTTATTTATTTAATTTTGCTTGTTTATTTATTTATTTAATTTTGCTTGTTTATTTATTTATTTATTTATTTATTTATTTAGTTTTGCTTGTTTATTTATTTAATTAATTTTGCTTATTTATTTATTTATTTATTTATTTATTTATTTATTTATTTATTTATTTATTTATTTATTTATTTATCTATTTATTTTTTTGCTTGCTTATTTATTTTGCTTGCTTGCTTGTTCATTTATTTATTTATTTATTTATTTATTTATTTATTTTGCTAATAATTGTAACATAAAATATAATATAAACAGATAAAACTTTAGCTCACCCCTGAAAGAGTACAACTCGTGCTCAGTGGCGGATTCCTGAATTTAAATTAAGAAGTATATGATGCAATTTGTCTTATGTCTACTACGTAATAAGAATATATAAATTTAAATTTGCAATTTTTCAATTTTTATAAAATCCATTCATAGACTTTTTAATTTAATACTAGAACTATTAGAATTGAGAAGATGAGGATATTTAAATATAAATTTGTTATATATTCTTGGGCCTTACTTACTACTATGATTAAAAACTGTAGCAGTGTTGCATTTTGGTTCAAAAAATCTTAAAGAATTCATACTTTTTGTTTCATAACTGTGAGAATACAATTCAAAATTATTTCGATTTTTATGTATGAATTTTATTAATACAATATAATAAATTTGTCTTGTTTTAAGAACATTAAAGTCTAAAAACAATTTTTGAGATGGAAAATCAGTAGGTTTATGAAGACATATTTTAATTATTTTCTTCTGTAATAAATGAAGTGGATTGAGATTGGATTTAAACAAGCCACCCCATCCTATAATTCCATACATAATTACCGATTTAAATAAAGTTAAGTATATATTGTGCTTAATAAACTTATTGACAAGTAATTCCTCAATAAAACTAAATAATATATTTACGTAATTTCTTACAAAGGTAATTAATGTGTTGGTTCCATTTTAAATGATTGTCAAAAATTATGTCTAAATACTTAACTTCAGAGGACTCCCTAATAATCGGACATTTATGATACCAGTAATCTGTTGGAATCTGGCTAGTTTGTTCTCAAGATATTCAGATCTCAAGTATGAAATATTACAACCTAAATAGTACAATAATTCATAAACTTGTTCCAATATTTGATCTTGTATAATTATTATTTCCATTACATTTTCATCAACTATAAATCTCATTACTCGTGTCTTGCGAGCAGTAATTCCATATTAGAATTGCCTACTACATTATTTAAAACAAATAGAGATCTCTGAAGAGTAGCCTATCTTCCCTCTTGACAGTAATTGCCATAATATCGTCAGCGAATAAAGTACAATGGAAAGGAAGATCGCGTTGCAAGAACATTTCCATTGCATTATACCACTCAGAAGTAACATTATCATTATTATTATTATTATTATTATTATTATTATTATTATTATTATTATTATTATTATTATTATTATAGCCCAGATTTCTAAGCAAAATGCATATTCTTTTCCACAATTTTAAAGGTAAGCAGAAAGGTTATACTCCGTAAGATACACGTATATAAGCAATTTTTAACTATGTTTGTTAGTGCTTATAAATGTTTATTTCGCAGGAAAACATTTTTGCTTACTTATTTTACGATTTTTAATTAAAATAACATATTTTACCCAAAACTGTAATTTTAAAAGTGCATATTTCACTCTAGCCGTCATTTATCACCGATTCCCTTTTTTTTATTGACTAATAAAAAATTAACTTCAGCCGAATGCGTAAGAAAGCAATGCTAGGGTATGACCCAGGATGTTGTGAAATAATACTGCGTAGTTCTAATTAGGAGAGAACCTTGGGATTCCCCGCCAAAACACTGTGTCAAATTTCTAAAAAGCTTTCCGGTGAAGAAACAGATATTGAAGAGGAATTCACCGAAGAAGAACTGTGGTGCTTTTCGCATGACGTCATGCGGCGTCAAAGAACATTTTCTTTTTACAAATCATTGGGACTTCTCACAGGAAAATCCCAGGATGACCTTCCTTGTATACTGCAACAGCCTCCAATGAGATACGAGTTCTACGAAACTATCATCATATTTCCGTGTATTCGTTTTTGCTTATTTTGGTGCTTATTTTCACCATTTTTCTTGCTTATTTTACTGTTTCCGTGTATTCGTTTTTGCTTATTTTGGTGCTTATTTTCACCATTTTTCGTGGATATTTGCTTGCTTATTTTACTGTTTGATTGTGCTTAGAAATCCGGGCTTTAATTATTATTATTATTATTATTATTATTATTATTATTATTATTATTATTATTATTATTACAACAATGTAACGCAGTATTGTCCTTTGTATTCGAAAAGTGCTGTTGTATGAAAGCGTACCTTGGAGATAAATCCATAAATGCAATAAATTTGAAAATACCTGCACGGACTATAAGTGTAAAACGTATCAGCTTGAAACGCAAGTTATTAATAGAATGGAGGAGAGCACAATTAAATGAAATAATGCAGACTGCGAGAGTAGGAGGGAAGGACTCTAGTTTACATGAGAAATGGCGCAGAGGAAGCGAAGCGTGGATCAAACAGAAGTTAATGAGTCTTGGGACAAGGGAGAATTCATATTCTCACACAAGGAAAAGAATGGGAGCATCAGGACAATGAAAAATACAAGCAAGAATTAACTAGATGAAATAATAAACAACAAAACCTGCGGCAACAAAACTAATGAAGCCTCGTTTCCGCTGATTCCTTTTGTTTAAAGTATCAGTGAAGGGGATCGTTATACAACACAAGACCAAGAAGCTCGTCGTTGTAGGTGTAGTGGTTACTGTACTTCATCTCTGAAATAGCTATGCTACACTGGTTCAATCCCGGCTATGGACGAAAGACTTTTAAATAACAAAAGTATAGGGATTGTTCTGTTTCTTGAAGTGAATTTACTGCAGAAAAAATATTATTATTATTATTATTATTATTATTATTATTATCATTATTATTATCATCATCTCAATTATTAATTTGTACCATAGTTGTTCATTTTATTGCATTAATTGTAACACTGTGCTGGACTTTTATTGACCAATGGTTGTTGTTCAGCACATAAATAAATAAATAAATAAATAAATAAATAAATAAATAAATAAATAAATAAATAAATAAATAAATAAATAAAATAAATAAAAAATAAAAAAAATAAATAAACAAACAAACAAACAAATAAGCAAGCAAGCAAGTAAGTAGGTAAGTAAGTAGGTAGGTAAGTAGGTAAATAAATAAGTAAATAAATAAATAAGTAAATAAATAAGTAAATAAGTAAGTAAATAAATAAGAAAATAAGTAAGTAAATAAATAAATAAATAAATAAATACTAGACGTCATGAACTCGACTTTCTCTTCTTATGCAA
>JAJSOF020000013.1:80339951-80366395 GCA_025594305.2 Periplaneta americana
CGAAAATGTTTCATAACGGAAATTCAACAAAAACTGAACTTGGCCGTATATTTTCAATGGTTGAAAGGCTGAATAATTCCAATAGCAATGCTAAAATTCAGCAGTCTGTGCATGATTGGGTTGCGAACCCAGAATTGATATTTTCACTGACGAAGCGTGAATACATTTATCGTATATGTAAATTCCCCAAAACAATCGTTATTGGGTTTGGAAGCACTTCATCAGTTTTATGAAAGCGCCCCATTACCATGATATTCATAATGTTTTTCACCAATACTGTATTACACAAGAAAATCTGTGGATAGTGTTCAACAATTTATTGACACTTGTATGTGAACAGATGGACATCATTTCGAACACTTGTTACAATTTAAAGGTAAGATTCAGCACTGCGACAACATTTAATTAACTAAAATTCTGTAGTTTAAACGTAAGATTGAAGAGCAATCCTATGCGTACTTCATGGTGAAAATGGATCTCTCTATGGTGGGTGAAGGACTAGCAACAACAGATACGTGTTGGGGACGCTGGAGATTGAAAATTCTGTATCATGACAATATTGATGATGAAAGAAAATGTAAAAGTATTCAATACCGTTTTTAGTCCCACAACATTAAATTAATATAAGTGTGTACAGGTATACATTACGTCACATAGACGTAATAGACACCCTGCTCACAAACACAAGTATTGCGCATTACAGGGTCACTCTAAACAGGTTCCTTACTCCTACACAAATACAGTATACTTCAGTTTAGCAATGTTTATGATATTATGCACAACTAGTTGAAACGAAGGTGCCTAAAACAAGTGTGCAAAAATGCAAAAGTGGATGGAGGAATTCGGAAGGCAATAGGTCTGTGTAAGATGCGACATAATTGTGTGTAGTTCATATTATAAGACTGACATAATCTGTTCTAAAAGATGGTGTTTACAGCAGCACTGAAATTAAAAAAAAAAATAAGAAAGAAAAACACCTACCTACCTTTGCCTCCCGTTTCAGTTACCTGCCATCATATCATAACCTCTTCACACGCACGCAAAATAACCTCATACTAGCCATACCAACACATAAGACATCATCGTATTCATAATCGCACAATCTCGCTTTCGCGCTTGTGAATACCCCTACCAGTAACATCAGAGACTGTTTGGAATTTAGTAGCGTTCAAAGCAAACTTATTAAGCATTTTCTTACTGCGTAGAGTAGGTTTAATTTTTACTTAGTTAATAAAAAAAATTTCTCTCTTCTTAATTTTTAAATGAACTGTCTAGCTTTTATTAGTCTGTTAATCTTTTAGTACTTTGATTTTTATTGTATTTGTAAATTCAATATGGTTTGTAATTATAATTGTAATTGTAGTCCCAATATTGCTGGTTGTAATCCCTGGTAGGGAAGAGAAGGCCTGATGGCCTTATCTCTACCAGTTTAAATAAATAAATAAATAAATAAATAAAATAAACCATATGAAATTGATAGAAGTAAACCCTGACGATCTATATTCAACTAGTAATTCAGTGTATTAGCAGGCATTTAGCACAGAGATCTGTATGAAATGATGGTGCATATCAACATTATTTTAAACAAAGTTGAGACAACCACTTTAAAATTTCGTTGAAAAGTACATTTTTGCACTTGTGTTATATTAGTACCGGTATTTTAAGTTAAATATTACAGCAAAGATTTGAAATAGACTTAAACATTTAATTCAGTGGAGTAGCCTACCTGTGTTACAGTTATACCGGTGTTTTAAGTCAAAATTTTACAACGATTATCTAATATGGGCTTAAACTTTGCATTAAGAGAGATACCTATGACATAGTAAAATTTTAAGTTACAATTTTACATCAGATATTATTGTAATATAGGCTGAAACATGTTGTTTAGAGTAGTGCCTCTGATACAGTAACATTTTACATCAAAGAATGCTGTAAAATAGGCTTAAATATTTGATTAAGAGTAGTGCTTATGAAACGGGTAACATTTTACGTTAAAAGTTTACAGCAAAGACTGTGTTTATTCTTTCAAATACACAACACAACCACAACTCTTGAAATCATTCTTTTATGACAAGGCGCGCGCATTTAGTAAACGTAAACGAAGCCATGAGCATTGGGAAAAAATGTGTGGAAATTAATTAAGAAACTTGAGTGTGAAAAAGGTTAGCTCAGGAAAATTTTCTAAAACCATTTTAAAAGAAGATGAAAGTAACAATTGGAGACAGTTTTATAATTATGTACGCAGGAGAAAAGGAAAAATGAAGGATTAGTGCTTTGACGAAATCAAAACCGAGAATAATTGATGACAAAGAAAGGCCGACTTATTAAAATTCCTATTTCATTTTCGGTTTTCAATAATAATAATAATAATAATAATAATAATAATAATAATAATAATAATAATAATAATAATAAAAAAAAAGGTAAAGGTAAAGGTATCCCCGTCACATGAAGGGCATTTGGGGCATGGAGGTAGTGAGCCCCATGCTTTCCATGACCTCGGCACTAGAATGAGGTGGTGTGGTCAGCACCACCGCCTTTTTACCCCCAGGAAAGACCCGGTACTCAATTTTATATGAGGCTGAGTGAACCTCGGGCCTTTTTCTGAAAGTTTGGCAAACGAGAAAAAATCCTTAATAATAATAATAATAATAATAATAATAATCCCGCTGATAGGAGTGGCTGTGTCACAGACCGTGAATGTGGAACCAAATTCGACTTTCAAAATAACTTCAAAGGGGTTAGAGAGAATAACGAAATTAAAAAAATCGTAAGTCTCGAGGACCAGATAGTATTGCTAGAGATTCTTAAATTAGGTTCAGAGGCCATAATTCCATACTTAACGCGTATATTTCATGTTTCCATAAACAATGCAGCTATTCCATGTAACTGAAATCAGCTATAGTGGTACCATACATAAAGGTGAAATAAATTAGATGTCGGAAACTACAGACCGATTAGCCTTACATCTGTCGCATGTAAAGTCATGGAGCATTTGATATCGGATTATGTTCGTCATGTTCTAAATGCGAAGACTGGTTTTACAACCGCCAGCATGGTTTTAGGAAGGCTTCTCATGTGATAGTCAAATTACGTCGCTGGTTCAGGATCTAGCTGAAGAGGGTAGATAGAGCGGAAGAATCGATGCAGTTGTGATTGATTTTTCAAAGCATTTAATTTGGTGCCACGACATATTAATAGATAAGTAGGCTAGGAATAGATAAAGAAGTGGTGCTATGGATCAAGAATTCTTAAAAGTAGAACCCAGAGAGTTAGAGAGTAGATCATGAAATATCGGAAATTGGAAATATAAGTTCAGGAGTGCCACAGGGCAGCGTTCTGGGTCCATTACTCTTTATAATATACGTAAATGACCTCTGCAGAATATTACATCAAATATGAGGCTATTTGCAGACGACTGCATTATCTATAGAAAGATTAGAAATAATTCAGATGTAGATGCTATTCAAACAGACTTGAATAAAATTTATAACTGGGCGTTAATGCATAGGATGAAAATAAATGCTTCTAAAAGTAAATTTATAACATTTTGTAAAACCCGAGAGGAAACTATTCTAATTACGAATTCAGTGGTGTTGTAATTCCCGCAAGAACAATGTTGTAAAATACCTAGGAGTGCATTTAAACTCCAAACTTTCTTGGGAGAGCATGTTGATAATGTTACGGGTAAAGCATGGAGGGCACTTCACTTTATTATGAGAATCTTGAGAAAGGCTAGCCCCAAATCGAGGAAATAGCATATCTAACGTTAGTGCAACCGTTAATGGAATACGGAACTACATGTTGGGATCCCTATAGAATATATCAGATAAATTCCTTAGAAAGAATCCAGTATGGGCAGCTAAATTTGTTAAAGGTAAAGAGAAGATGGAAACGATACGATAAAAAGAACTTAAATGGGAAACTTTGGAAAACAGACGTAGGAAAACTAGAGTAACATCATTGTATACAGTACATCTAGGTCAGAAAGCATGGGTAGACACATAACGCTCGTTAGAAAAGCCAACGTACTATGGTAGGAACGATCATGATTTTAAAATCAAATGTAGGAAACAGAAAACGAATGTAGGTAAATTCTCATTTTTAAATAGAACTATAAATGATTGGAATAACCTACCTGCAATGGTCTTTGAGGCTGTCCTTCGTTAAAAGGAGATTCAAGAATAACTTAAAGTTGTGTATAAAGTGCAAATTAAAATTAAGGTGACATTCAACATTTAATTTTTAAGGTACACGTATTTATCTAGCCTGACGAGTTACTTCCTTGGTTTGAATTGTAAATTATTTAAAAATAGCGTGTAAGAGGGCCTTAGACTAGAAATGTTTAGTTTAAATGTAGTTCTGTTTATAAGTATGCATAAGGATGTAATTATTTGACTTATTTGAACTGTTGTGTATCAGTGAAGCGAGGTGAGTCAGTGAAGTTATGGTTTTACAGTGCAGTGAACAGTTCCGATCAGTGATAATTTATAGCGTCAATGAAATGTGTTCTATAGTGTCAGTGAAATGTGTGCTAAGTGTCAGTGAAATGTCAGTGCCACTACAGGGAATGAGATGAGGTAAAGTGAAAGACTATTGAAACTTATGTAGGGCCTATACATAATTATGTAATAATAATAATAATAATAATAATAATAATAATAATAATGATTTATTTTAGCTGGCAGAGTTAAGGCCGTAAGGCCTTCTTCCACCACTCAACCAGCAGAAAGTGTATATACATATGCATGAACTTACAAAGAATTCAACAATTTGATTTAGATGAGTTACATGTATACAAGAGTTATTACGAATTAAACAACAAAATACTATGAACTATTAATTAAACACTGAAATAAACTGTGTAGCAAATTAAACTAAAATACATGAATGTTAATATATTTCAAATGATATTAGATAATAGAAAGAGATTATTATGAGACAATTTTGAAAATACAGCACAATCAGGATGATGTCTAAAAAAAAAGCAACAGTGTAGTCAGTAATATTTAAATCAGTATGATTGAGTGAAATGCTAATAAGGTTATCTTTTAAGCTGTTCTTAAAGGTGTTTGTTGTCTTGCAGCCCTAATACTTTGTGACAAGGAATTCCAATGACGCGAGGTGGATATTGTAAAAGATGAGGAATAACAAGATGTTCTGTAGGTTGTATTGTAAAATTAGGTATTTTATTTATGTTTTATTATTATTATTGTGTTAATTGTATTGTATTCTTATTATATTGTGTATAAAATTGTATATGTATTGTAAAATTGTATTTGTGTATTGTAAATTTTATTGTGTATTGCTTATCATTTTATTGTGTATTGTTTATATTGTATATACCACTGCCACCCAGGTGCTTGCCACTTGCAGTGTAAATAAATACATACGTACATGTGTGTGTCCTTGATGCGGGAGTGGTCTGCTTCATCGTAGCATTACGCGTCATTACTCTTCGTCAAATTATTTGGCTCATTGCAAAAACTCCGTACTCACTTAACTTTAAAGAATAATGGCTAAGATTCCCGGTATCTAGTAAGTAGTGATTATGAATAGAAAAAAGAAGAGATATGGGTGTTTGTGAGGATAGTGACTATGAAGAAGATGGCTATGTGATGGAGTAGAGAAGTAAGATAGTGGCTACGATGGTGAAGAGGAGAAGAAGCATAATGACTTTGGTAATGATGTTTAAAAAAAGAATGAAGATAGTCATGTAAATGATCAAATAAGAAAGAATATTATGATGATAGTATTGATGAGATAATCAGTGATATTGCGGCAGGTGAAACTGTATAACTTATCTGAAAACTACCCGACATAGTATCTCGTTTGTTAACCGGAAATTACACAGGATTTTGAACCTATGAACTAGACAAAATTCTTGGTGATGATTGCACTCGACCTTGTTTGTCTTGGGTCGAAGTCTGCAATATACATGAGGTGGCTTTGTCCGCGCACGAACAGGTGTCGCTCGGAGTCAGGAACACATGTTGAGCTTCCTGACTTCTATTTGTGTCTCCTTATCAAGGAGGGGCTGCTTTCACTTTCAGACAATGTAAGGTGAAATGTCTCAAAGGGGACCATGAAAACTCATGGGAGTGCTCTAGAAGACCAGCAATAGCTGTTGGGTGATGACTTCTTGTCAGGAGAGGCTGGGGTTCGATTTGTGGTAGGTTATGTGAAATTTGTAGTGAAACAATTTCCGTCACTGTTACATTTTTATCTCATTGGTCTAAATACGTCCAGTAGTTTAAAGGAATGCCAAATGCAGGAAATAGGACAGGATATCACGTAGAGATAGCATTTTTATGGATCACTTCCTTCCAACTCATGTCATGAACTCGAGGACTAGGCTAGGCTTGTCTTGGTTTTCGAGGACAGATTCTAAACGAATTTATGCAACTAGGCACGCATTGGCCTATTATGAATCCTACATAGATTATATGCTATTATTGTCAAAGTCAACGGGCATTTGTCCTGCATCAGCCCTGACGTAATCAAATCTCATACCTAGATGAGTAGCTGATTAATTCCAGAGTTTGTTTTTAATTTTTTCGCTGCTACTGATAAAATTTCAACACACTAGGGATTCAAAATTCCTCATAATACTTGAATAGTACATTATGCAACGAGCCTATAATGGTAGTAATTAAGACGCGAGTATGTTTATGAAACGAACGCAAGCGAGTTTCATAATTTTCATACGAGCGTCTTAATTACCATTATAGGCAAGTTTCATACGACTTTTTATGCTCGACCATATTTCTAACTTGAAATTATTCATAAGTATTCATGTTATTGTTATCTAAGTGAGGAGCGGAACTGACCTTGTGAAATAGCCTACCTCGTAAATTGTGAGATGTGCCCAGACGAAAGTATTGATTTTTTCCGAGAAACAGATGTCGACGATATAATCTAGAGAGTAAAAGAGACATTAATCTTGATATAACCTTGAAATTGAATTATACATTGAAAAACGAGATGACAAATTGAATTTATTTGAATATTATTTACAATTAACGCTAATTATTATAGTAACTGAACATAACCTTCTGCGACAGTATTGGATTTCCAGCCTCCGTGACGTTTCGCTAGTTGTCTTTCGATTGCATATCCGAGAATAATCGATACTTGCGCTTTCATATTGCTTTCTGATTGGTGGAAAACCTGAACTTTAATGAATAGGTGTACTTTAATGAGGTCCATTAAGGGCTGCTACCAGGTGTATAATACTACATTTTCGACATGGTCGAGCATAAAAATATGTACTGGATACAAAAATGATGTAACATAGTTTAAAACACAACAATAAAAATATTTCATACATATAATGAAAAAATCTCCAGAATTTGAACTTACATTTAAAATAATTTTCTGGATGACTTCTGTTTATAATTAAACCCGGGACTGTATTTTACAAGGAACCAACAATAGTCTGCAAGTATGCTGGATGATGATCTTCCTTTATCACCTTTTCATTTCAGATATTTCTTGATGAAATCTTTCCCCATGCTCGTCGTTTACCGCTCCAAAGTTGGGAGGAAAGAAATCCAAATGAGAATGTAAAAAGTGTATTTTGAGAGACATATTACACTCCATTTTGTCGTATGCACTTAACATGATTTCCACAAGTCCTATGTAGTTCTCTGCCTTAGAATTTCCAAAGAAATTTGAGCAAACGTCTTTGAAAGTGCACCATGTCATTCTTTCTGTAACGGAAAGTTTTTCCTCAAACAAAGGGTCAGGCATAACTTTGTGGATTTGTGGACCGATGGAAATGCTCTCTTTTAATTTTCCTTCACTCAAACTTGTAAACTTTTCCTTTAAATACTGAGAACCACACCCTTGTTTGTTCATTGCATAGACTTCACTTTGAACTGTTATGAATTTACTTAATAGAAAGGACCAATATCTGTTTATTTATTAGAAATACAAAATAACATGCCAACAACCATAATAAACCGTAAATAAGTCATAAACTCATAAAATACATTAGTTTTTGTTTTGGTTTATACCCCCAACCAGCGCCAGATGTTTCCTGGGGAGCGCTTATCGAAAAGTGGAATCATAGTATATCTTAAAAACCTTACGTGATACGAAGAAAAGAGATGCATTTTCGGATTCAGCGCATATCAAACCATAAGGGACACATTGTTTTAAGTCGGAGCAAAATTCTTGTTGTTCAGTGTAATTTGCCATTATCTCTGTATTATTGGTTGGTTGGTGTATCCTTATTTCTAGAAAACTTGAACTTTACTTTGTGACGTGAAGAACGATTGTGAGAGAAGTGTTTCCTCGTCATTATTATTCTATCATCGTCCCATTGTCCTCGTGTCATAATCTTACTATCTCTGAATAGACTCCGTGGTTGCAAACAAACGTAAAATTAAGAAATACTGACATTACACTGCTGGAAGCTTGTTCTCAGAAGTACCACGTCTGAAAGTTGCTACAACTTAGATGATCACGCGCCGGAAGGGCGGAAGTGATGCAATAGCTGTTTATTGCAACACGTACTCTGTTCAAGTGTTCGGTTAGTGTGGCTAATAACACAAGACTGTCTCCGAGATCGCCCGCGTCACGTCCATTCTAATACGATTCCGTCCTGCTGTGTGTGTGTGCACGAGTGACGGTCGGTCCGACCCTTCCCTTAATATGATCAGCACCGAGCCTGTTTATTCTGCTGTTGTGCGGGAAGACGGTATACCGGCGCGTGTGGGCAATCAGGGAACAAAATTCTACCGGTTTGTGTTTCTAACTGCAGCACTTGACACAACAGATACAGAGCTAATTTCATTAATCCATCTTGTGCCTGTCCGACGTGATTCCTGCCCTTAGTTCTTTCTTTTTCTCTTCCTGTTTCGTTCTGCCTTTTTCTTGTTCTTAATTTCTTATTTGTTCTTTTTCTGTTTTTTTTCTTATTCTCATTCTTTCGTTCTTCGTTCTTTTTATTTTATTTTAGTAGGTTATTTTACGACGCTTTATCAACATCTTAGGCTGTTTAGCGTCTGAATGAGATGAAGGTGATAATGCCGGTGAAGTGAGTCCGGGGTCCAACACTGAAAATTACCCAGAATTTACTCATTGGGTTGAGGGAAAACCCGGAAAAACCTCAACCACGTAACTTGCCCCTACCGGGAATCGAACCCGGGCCACCTGGTTTCGCGGCTAGACGCGCTAACCGTTACTCCACAGGTGTGGACTCTTCGTTCTTAATGTCTCCTTCCTGTCTCGTTGTATATTTTTCGTTTCCTTAATTTCTTATTTGTGTTTTTCCTATGCATTTTCTTATTTTAATTCTCTCATTTACAATAATATGTCCCTAATTAATTCTTTTAATCCTCTTGCATTCCTCCTCGTCTTTCTCTCATTCATAATTTCTTTCTTCTTTTCGTCTTTCCTTTTTCCCCTATTTTCTTCCTACTATATTATTTTCCTAATTTAATATTTCTTTAATTTCTTCCTTTCATAATTATATTCTTTCATTACTTCCATGCTTTCTTATTTTCCTTCATTATATCTGTGTTCTAACAATTTTTGTTCTTTCATGCGCTCTTTATTTCCTTCATTCGTTTTGTTTTCAAATAATTTCTGTCAGCTTCCTCTTTCTTTCAAAATATTTTCCTTCCATGCATTTATTATTTTTTCATTTCTTGACTCTTTCCTTGCGTTTAATTTTTCGTCCTTTTTCGTGTCTTTCTTTCTACAATTCTTTTTTCGTCCTTTTTCCTTTCTTTCTTTCTTTCTTTCAATTACTCTTCTTCAATCGTTCTATCTTCCTTTTGCCGTTTCATTTATTTTTTCTTCCTCTTTTTCCTGTTTCTTGTTTCTTTCTTTCTTTGGTTTTTTTTCTTTCCATATTCAACCTGAATGATATTTCCTATTTACATATGCAATTTTACGATCAATTCCAAAACAAAACCTATAAATAATAAAGATATTCAATCAAATAAAAAAGTCATGACAAATTCTTTTCTATTATATGTTTTCGTTTTCTTTTTTATTATTGCATTAATTTAATTTCTGTATTCTTCACTGTTTGATTATTTCCTTTCTACCTTCAATTTCAATTTCTTACTTTTTAATCTTTCTTTTTCTATCTTTTTCTTTTCCTTCTGTTTAATTTCTTTCTTTCTTAACGTTTTATTTTTTTATTTTCTTTATATTTTCCTTAATTCACTTACTCACTCATTCAATTTTTCTGTCTGTCTTTCTTTCTGCTTTTCATTCATTATTATTTCTCCTTCATTTGTTCTTCATTCTTCATTCCAGCCTTTCGTTTTCGTTTCTCTAGTTATTTATTGTCATTTATATCTTTTACTCCTCTCTGTTTATATTCGTTGATACGTAGCATCTCTATTTGTCTCCCCTTTATTCATTTTTCTTTCATTCCTCCACCGAACGGGTACCTCAGTTGGTAGAAGAACAGGCTATGGGCTGAAAGGTCCCGGGTTCAATTCCGGGTGTTCACGGGATTTTTCTCGTTACATAAACTTCCAGAACGGTCCCGACGTCACTCAGCCTCCTATTAAATTGAGCAGTGCTGCTCATCGGAGTGACTACTACCGAGGAGGAATCGGAGATTGCGAATAAAGCTCTCCACCGGTGATCTCCGGTACTACCGTAGGTGGAACAGGGGACATACGGAGGGATGCGGGGGTTCGGAGCTAAGCGACAATTAGCTCAAGGACGACCGGCACGTACGGACTGACGGTAGTTGTGAGTGGAATAAAATGGCACCAAATGGGATATCCGTCGCATGGAAATTCTTTAATTTAGTTGAAGGTAATAATAAAGTCGCACACTGTAAACTTTGTGGGCGAATTTACTCTAAGGGTCGTGGAACTTAGAATTTGTTAGACCATTTGAAGCGATCGCACAATCGCGAACTTATTGAAAACAATTACTAAAAACATGTGATGCGATTTGTTCCCAAAGGCTCACAGTCTAGGAAAGTCTTGAAATTTCTCTAAAACTTAACTTTCGAGGCAATAAAAAACATATGAAATATTTACAAGACGACTTGAGTTATATTTTACTGTTTGGATTAAAATACTTCTGAATGAAATTAAAGAAACATGTGGTAATAATATAATTACAATTATTAAGTTGATATCCGCTTATATTTTTATTACAGACAAAGAGTGGCGCGTTTTAGAAGAGGCAGTTCAAATACTGACACCCTTTAACACAATGATCACAATTCTGTCCGGTGAAGAATCTGAATAAATTATGTTGGACAGTAAACTTTAACCCATTGATAGCCCACGTTTCTTTTGTTACATTCTGAAGCTCCCTTAATATATTTTACGTTAAACTAAACCAATTAGAATAATAATTGACAAGCCCTGTTTGCGATTAAACGAGAGTTTCTAGGAGAATTAAAGTATAAATGTTTACATTACCTACTGAAAAGCTTTACTTCTGCGTTAGTTTTGCAGTTAGATTGAATGTTATTAATTTGATCAATGACATAAAACTAATACGTTTTTCCACATATACTATGAATTTCAAAACTAGAAAAAAAAAATCTGTCAGCTAACGTAGCACTTTAAGCAACACAAAAAAAAAAGCCGAAGAAAGAGAGAGAGATTAGCATAAAAGAGAGAATAAACAACAACAAATTACATTTTATTTTAAAAGATACGCGGACGTCAGCGGACTCGAATCACTACCTGATACGATTAAAGGAATGCTCAGCGGAAAGTGTATGTCTGCGCCACAGCACATATACAACCTGCGCGGCATCAATCGGAGGTAACCGGAGGTCTCCGATTGAAAGCGAGCAAACAACCGCTCCGGAGAAAACCTAATCATAAGCAGCACTAAAATTGAGTTTGGGATCTTTTTCCGGGAGTAAAACGCATGGCCGACTACGCCACCTCATTGCAGTGCCGAAGTCATGAAAACGTGGAGTTCTACCTCCATGACCCCAAGTGCCTTCATAATGTGAATAGGAATACCTTTACATTTACCTTTACCTTTACATATACCTTTTACCTTCTATCTTTACTTTCTTCCCTTTTCAAATTCCTGTCTTTCTATCTTTGTTTATCTCTCTTCTTAGCCAAGTTGTTTGTCATGGAAATGTAGCTTTTAACAAAGAAATATTAACATCTCTCCCTTCAATCAGTCGCGTACATTTTTTCTGCACTTCAGATCACACTTTTCTAATAATAAATGTTGCCTACCGCTGCTGATTATAAACACATTGCTGGGCGCCATATAAGTAGATAGATAGGTAGGTAGGTAGATAGATAGATAGACAGACAGACAGACAGACAGACAGACAGACAGATAGATATTTGAGTGAATAAGTGAATGTGTAAATAAGTAAATAAATTTTATTACAAAACTTTTAGAGATTCCACATCACATATCCCACATTACCATAAGCAACACTGTAGGCCTACGTACATGAAATGTTTCAGCGCCACTGATTCTCTTAGTGTAAAATAATGACATGCCTCGTGCCAAATAGACTGTCGTATCACTCCGCTTACAAAGGATAATCATAAATCAATCAATACTGCATATTGTAATATACCTATATTAGAAATGTCAAAGATATAGTCTGTTACTTTGCATGATACATCATTAATTGAAGGATATTTCACCACAAAATTTATTTTGAGGACAGTGAATGTCACGTACAGAATTAATTTAACGTTACTGATACATCATCTCTAATTCCTGAAACAGTTTCCATCGTATTAATGTTTACTAATGCTGAGACTAAGAGGAAGGCAGGAAATAGTAAAGACTGGAGAATGCTGGGTTTGCAGTGAAAGACCTGCTCTTTGGCAGAAAACTATGAATTATTGTTTACTATTGACGTTTTCTAAATGTACAGAATAATTTGATTTGTCACATTGTTCTATAGAAGCATGTCACATTACTAATAAATGTTCATATCATACCTATGAGACAAATGCTGTGACAGAAATGTTTGAAATGGAAATGTTCTGAAGAAGCAATTATCCTATATGTTCACCACTTATCTCTAATTAACTTTGCACTATGTAGCCTACTCGTAGTAATGCTCACGCTGAGAGTTTATTATTTGTAAAGGCAATGAATGCCATTAGGACGTCGTTCTATGATGTGTTGTACGCCACTGACAGCTTATTCATACAATTGACTGATAGTTTTCTTTTATTGCACACCACTGACAAAGTTTACTAAATGCAAGTTTATGCCAAGAAAATTTTAGCAGTGAAGTCAATGCAGGCCGCTAACATTTTATTTATGAAGCACTTCACGGCACTGACAGTTTTGTTAAAATCATGTACATGACTGAAATACGTTATTCTTTTCAAGAATTTCACGTCGCTATCACAATTATGTTGATGAAATTGTTGTCAACGACAGTTTTGTTGTGAACACAATGTTCGCCACTGAGAAGCTATGTGAAGCACCGCACTCTGTTGCTACAGTTCCATTGATTTTATTTTGTCACAGCTGGTGTGAGAAAACAATGCACGCCACTGACAAATTATTCTATGACAGGCCGCACGCCACTGACAAATGTTGATCGCACCCTCGGAGACACGTTGTTGCACGCCGCTGTACACGAGGCAGACTGCAATATTGCGATACAGCGAGGTACAAAGTACCACGTCATGGCAGAGAGAGGGAGAGAAAGAGAGAGTGGGATGCTGGAACTCATCTCCTAATCATGGATTCGCCCGCAGCAGCGAGGCGAACTCTGCTATGCGCCGCTGCGTTACGATGCCAAGGTCGGCTGTGTTTCGTGTGCACTACATAAAGCGTTATTAAATTCCTAAAAATCCTACCATACCGCCCCCTGTCACACAGACGCTCCATACAAACAATTCTCCGTCCCTGTTTCTAAATCAATAATGCTTATACAGGACAGGACAATTTTCAACCAGTCGGCAAAACGTTAGTCGAGAACTCGTTTTCAAAATCTCTCCGTCTCTCAGTACGTGACCCAACCCTTGTCTCTGTTGGTTGTTGCGCTCGACTAAAAGCAAATGGCGGCGGCCAAAATCTCAAAATGGTAGCTTCTCTGAAACTGTGACCACTATAGCTGATACACGCCTTAATTTGTATTCAGAAGGAAGAAACAGTTTTTATTTATTCATTGTACGAAATACAAGAATGTGCAACAACACAATATTTTATTTTTTACGACAGACGTGCAATTAAGAGAAAAATAAAATGAAATCAAAACAAAATAATAACAAAACGTATTTTTGAAGTTATTCAGGTTATGAATTTCATGGTCCTAAAAAGCGAAGATCTAAAATGCCGAGAAAACCAATTCCATAGTTACGAAAATAAACAAATTGTAATAACTGACTTTTCTACTTTTGACTTGAAAGAAAATGGAGGGCCAAGCTTGTAATGCTTCTCAAATGACAGTTTCATTGTATTGGAGTTGTTGACAGAAAAATCGGAGCATTTAGATTGTTAATGACATTTGTATTTTACAGTTGATGTTCTTTTAATCGGTTATTTAACGACGCCGTACCAACTATACCAATTACTAGGTTATTACAGTCGATTAAATTGGAGATAAGAATGGTATTTAGAAAGATGCGGTCGAGTATTCGCAGTTGGATTACCTAATATTGACGTCAGAGTTTGATAAAACCTCGGAAAAAGCTCAACCAGGTAATCAGCCCAATCGGGAATCGAATCCACGCCCGAGCGCAGCTCCAGATTAGCAGGCAAATGCGCTAGCTCCCGGATTATAGCCTATTAGGTACAAAGTAATTTTCAATACGAAATAATACAAAGTTATAGAAGGAATTTTAGAAAAGTTTATATTAAGTACCTACAAAGTAATTTTCAATATCTGCGTAATAATACAAGTCACAGTATTTTAGAAAATCTATAGGAAATCGTAACATATTTCAAGGAATACACTTTAATAGGTTTCAAAATGACAACAAATTACAGAGCTACAAACATACAAGCAGTGCTCAGTTTTCGGTCAAGCACAGTGGATTATCAACCACAATTTTAGACGCTTGTGGAGCTCTTTGTGGATGCTAGTCACAGATATTGAACAATGAGTGTGTGTGTGTGTGTTTATGCGATAAATTAACATGTTATGAAATTATGCTTTTGAAACTGGAAGACGATATCTGGAAGACTTCCTGGTGTTAACGTTCCAAATCGTTCAACGATCCATAAGTAAATTCCAGAAGGTAGAAAGGAATTGATGCATGCAAGAAATGCAGAAGAAATACTAACCTCAGCTGGAAAATTTGTGTGATATTGGACAGTGTTTGGAAAATCTTCCTAAAAATCTCTTCGTTGTCTTTCTCAGGAAAAGATCAGTATACTTTAGTTTCGTATGAAATACTACAATGCTATTGAAATTAAAACCATACAAGTAATTATATAATCAGTTGTAGAGTTTAAAACCGGAATGTAAATTTAGTACATGACTGCAAAATTGACCCTAAATCTCCTCATGTTTTCGAGCTGCACTCGGGCATTTAAAACATACATAAGTTATGTTTGGAACAACAAGACAATTGGAAAAAACGGGGCACTGCAACAGTCTAATAAAACCGGGTACCCTGTTTAGTCCAACTCTTTTAATTTCTACCTTTATTTATGGCACTCTTTCATCTTTTGAATGTCCTAAATTACACGAAACAGTGTTTATAAGAGGCAACCAGACATAAAAACAACTAACTGTTGACAATGAACCAGTTCCCAACACTTTAGGCGTAGTTTTTCCAGGCCACAGTGCTGTAGATGTAGGTTCGCCACGGCCATCTTCGCCAGGCCCTTCTCCTTCAACCAACAGAGGTACCTTCAAAGTGCCCCCAAGGGATATTTAAAAGCTACCTCATGGACAAATAACCACTAGTAAAGCCTCGAGATTAGGAAAGACTGCAGTGTTGACTAGAGAAGGGATAAACTGTTCTTTTTAAGAAACAGTTTCGACTGTAACTGTTTCATGAACGAAGCAGTTCCAAAATAACAGTTTCAAAGAAACAGTTTCATAAAAATATGTTTACAACATCAGTGCCAAGTGTTCCAACTTCTCATCTGCTTCAGGAACATGTTTCAAAGCACTTGAATCGTCTTTAAATCAGCTGTTCAGTGTATTACGATGATGAAAGTCATTTTTCGTAGGTTAAGCCTGGTTCAGACGGTGCTAGTTTCTGTGATGGATTTCAAGATGACTGCGCTGATGGCTGCCCTGCGTACTCACTTGCTGGCTCCCGTGTTGCCTACGGTGATGGTAGTTGTTCACACGGAGCCTGCTCTTTTCACAGTTCAAATTGGAAAATCATGTGTTGTTTCATCTGTTGCCAATACTCATGGTCAGAAAGAAACTAAACCGTGAGTGGAAAACAACTAAAGTCCTACATTAGCAGTAGTAAATGTCGCAATAAAGTAATTATGCCGTAAGTGCAAAACAGCTAAATTCCGATATTTAATTGTTGTTTCTTAAAAACTAAAGAATCTAGAAAAAAAACAGGTTTAATTGGAAAAGAACGAACATGGCGACATGGTTTCAGTAGTGATATTATATGATCATCTTCGGATCCAGCATGCAAACCATCACGAAAAATAGCAAGGAACCTACCCTCGAAATCCAGCAAGCTAGCCATCCAAGAGCCACCAGAGCGCATTACTTCCGGCTAGTGAGCACGCAGGCGACCCATCAGCGCAGCCACCTTGGAATCCATCAAAGAAACGCGCACCGTCTGAACCGGGCTTTACTGTTAAGAGTACAGTAAGTAACTACAATTCAAAATGAATCGATTTTAGTAAAAATAGTAAAATAGTTTAATAACGATGGCATTAGCCGATGATATTTTTCGCGGTATATGAATAATTAACACTATGTCAGGCACCATGAACATATTCTCCATCAATGGACAGGTAATAATTAATATCAGATTTATTAGGGAATTTGATTCGTACAATTAAATTGCGCGATCCTTCATAGCCTACTGTTGCACGAAGGCCGTGTGGAACATCGATAATAATATTATTATGTCTACTTTCGATTGGAGGTCAATGAGAGCGCTACACGTGGCCTTTGCAGACAGCAAAGAAGAGGAAAACTGTTTAGAAACTGAACTGTTTATCTCTTGGAACCATGTGCGTCGTTGGAACATGTAGCACTCTTTGGAACAGTTGGAACAGGTTGTTTCACGAAACTGTTTCGATAAAGTGTTTCTTATCGAAGCAGTTTCAACTGTGAAACAGTTCCAAAAAAAAAACTGTTCCAGTTTTTTTTACCGATCTCTAGTGTTGACATCGTCACCATATAAGAAACAACTTATGGAAAAGGAATTAGGTCTAAAGAGGAAAAGGAGATTTGAAGATTGAGAGAGTAAAAAAACCCGGAAAATCGGAAGGAAATTGTTCTCGGTGCAAAGAAAATAAAGTTATTGGAGCTCTGAGGGTGAAGATGAGACTTCCTGCCTTTACTGTGATGAACTTTCTCAGAATCAGCATATATTTTATCCTCCTGTGTTGTAAGACATTTGTTGTCTTATTTTTAAAGTTCAATACAATTTCATACTTAAAAAAAGTCACTGAATGATGAAAAATACTGAAAAAATTCTGCAGGTTACAGTTAGGGCACAAATTTCGAGTCTTAGCACATAGGTACATCTTATATCATAATCATGTATGAAATACAGTATACTATACTATACTCACAGGAATCAGAGGATAACGAGGGATGGATTCAGCGTTGTCAATGGAAAACTGGGCGCATAAACAGTGTAGTGGTGCTGATGACAACGATGAAATATTCATTTGTGAGTATTGTGCTCGAAGTCACAGTCTAGAGCAGTGGTCGTCAGCACTCGCTGAAATGGGTAAAGGGTATCCGGAGCAACATCAAATGCACCGTCGTGCAGCAGGCAGAGAGGGATAGAGCATACCCGCCTGCAGCTACAGTGCATCATAGTGCAGTCCGCGGGTAAGAGACTCTAGCCCGAGCGTGCTCTGCTGACGACTGCTGGTCTAGAGAACTGTTTCCGTTGAATTGCTATCTAACACTCCTATAGGCCTATCATTATTATTTTTGCTCGCTGTCATGATTCTTTCATGTTTTGAATTTATATGTTTCAATTTTCTTTCCATTCTTTCAACTTTTGAAAATGTTGATTTTTATAACTATTAGAAGTTGTTTGTGTCCTTTTGAACAAATATTTTTGATAATTTATTTATTTATTTTGCTAATAATTGTAACATAAAATATATTATAAACAGAAAAACTTTAGCCCGCCCCTGAAAGAGTAGAACTCGTGCTCAGGGGCGATATCTGTACTATTTGTGTCGCTTTTTTGTGTATTTTGTGTCTACAGCCATTATAGGTTCATATTGCTTAGAAACGAGAACCTGGCAATTTTATATTGATTTAAATGTCTGCATTGTTTTATTCTACCCGTTGGACAAAACGGACTGATATGACACTTTTTGAGAGACATATTTCTTAGAACTATTATCAATAAATAAATTATATTTATTGTCAAGAAGTACATTTTTTTGTATTCACATAGAGATCATAACTCAATACCACCCATTTCTGACTTATGCCCTTTATACCGCGCATCATAACATGTGTGTATATGTGAGAGTAAAGGAACCATAAATAAACATGTTATGAATAAATAATTACGGAAGGAATTAATTAATGAATAAAAATTACCTTGTAAATGGACATTATTATTGAGTGTAGAAGTGACACAAAAATTAAGCGGAGAGGAAATAAATAAAAGTAAATAGATAATACAGTAAACAAATATATAGGCCTATGTAGGTGACATGAGATCGAAGTACTTAGCTTAAACAGGCGTTCGAGCCTTGCTCATGCACAGTTGAAGCGTGTAATTCATTCCTGTTTGACGCCACGCACTAAGCCGTGATCATAAAGTGCATGGAGCGTCACCTGAGCCAGTCTGTTCGAGGAAGCTCAAGCTCTCTACTAATCAGCCATAATTGCTTTCATCAATGACCCGCACTGAAGATTACCTGCCATACACGGAGGTCACACAGACTTTATTAACCTCGAGAATACCCTAAAGTTGAATGACGGCATCCACAGCTCAATGGCCTGGGGACTTCTCTTAAAAATTTCGATTTTCCAGCAAATCCTAAGATATCTCTGTTCATGTGTATGTGTGTATGTATGTATGTATGTGTGTATGTATGTATGTATGTATGTTTTATTTTAGTTAGTTATTTAACGACGCTATATCAACTACTAGGTTATTTAGCGTCGATGAGATTGGTGATAGCGAGATATTTGGCAAGATGAGGCCGAGGATTCGCCATAGATTACCTTGTATTCACATTACGGTTGGAAAAGCTCGGAAAAAAACCCAACCAGGTAATCAGCCCAAGCGGGGATCGAACCCGCGCCCGAACGCAACTTCAGACCGCCTTAACCGACTGAGCTACGCCGGTGACTTTGTATGTATGTATGTTGTGGGCGAGGAGAATATTTATTGTAATTTATTGATCTGAGACACAAGTGAATTTTTATGAGGGCGCCGGCAGTATGTTTAAATGGAGACCAATACCTCTTGCGGAGAGATTGTTTACTACCATAAACTTTCGTCTTCACATATACAGAATGGAAGTGCAGATTTTAACAGCTTATTCCATGAATATTGTACAAACTTTTCTTCAAATGAAAAATAATTTGCTAAATGTGCACCCTTTTCTTGAATAAGTACTATCTGTACGATTTTGATTTTTAGTCCTATCATTAGAGAAACTGATAAAAATAATTGATCCTTTCCAATTTTTGAAATTAAATGGGCGGTTTTCTTGAAAATAAAATAAGAATATTAACATGTATCTTTATTTCCTGCCATTAGAATCCATCAACCCTACGCCAGTGACTAAGGGATGGAACGCTAATATTCCAGAGTGCGCTATTATTCACAAGTGAGCTGCTGTTGTCAAACTACGCGGAATTTCAGCCTGATTTTTTCTAAATTAACAATCCAGTTAATTACAAAACATTTAATATGTTCGTTTCATTTATTTTAATGCATTTTATTGTCCCGTTCAATCTGCACAGTTATATGACTTCTATCTTGTACATCAAATGAGTATTATTTATTTATTTATTTATTTATTTATTTATTTAAATCCACCACCAACAGAAGCAGGCTTCAATTACAGGTGGCTTACACAGATACATACACAAAATACATAATAAGAAAAAATAAAAAACAAAACAAAAACAACACAAACGAAAGAAAGAAAATACATAATGGTAATAGATGCTGAATGGTATTACAGTTAATATAGTGCCAAATGTCAATATAATGATGCAAAATTATTTAAAAACTAGAGTAAAAACATTTATAATACACTTCTTCATAATTTAAATATCTAAGAAAATACACTTCTTTTTAATATTGTATGAAATTTGTCAACTGTTAAAACTGAAATGTAATTGAGAATCACAGTTTAAAGACAGAGAGTTGTAAATGTACACATAAGAAACAATGGAGAGTTCTTGAAGAAAACAGTTCTAGGAATGGGAATAACAAAGGTTTCCTATGACGTAATTCTGTTTTTACATTGAACTGAAGGAATTTAAGAAAATCATACAGTTATTCAATATACGTTAACAGTCTTACAGAGTAAAATTTGACTATTTATTAATCGTCGACATGTTAAAGTTTATAATTAAATTCAAAAAGTAACTGATTATATGAAATTTGCTTGTCATACGACGACACGTGATGTTTTTAAAATATAAATAACATAAAAATCTTTCCTGTATCCTTTTTGCATCTGATGGGACTGGAACTGGAGGTGACCATATTAGACGCATACTCTAGTTTACCCTAACTAGAGTTTTATATAGATATCATTAATATTTATATTTTTTAATTCTTTTGTATTTGATTATAAATCCTAATTTTCTATATGCATCAATTACCACATACATACATGCATACATACGTACATACATACATACATACATACATACATACATACATACATACATACATTAATATACACATTCATTTCAATTAGACACTTATTTCTTCATTTTCATTAATTTATTCATCCATCCATTTGTTCATCCATCTATGTATTTATTTATAGTTTTGTTATTACAGTTATTCCTATACTTTATTAGTTTTCATTCGCAGCTTCTAAATGTTTAAATTTGTAATCACTTACGTTTTTTTGTCAATGTTCTCTGCATGCTTGTAACTTTTCATTCACACTATAATATCAAATTCCTCTCCTATGTTTTCATTTATACGATATTTCATTTCGCGGTCTTTAATATTTTTCGGGAATCTTATTTCTTCTCTGTCTTTGGGACTGTCTATAATTCATTATACATATGGTTCATTTCTGTAAAAGGAAAAGGAATAACAGTGTGTCTCCAAAATTTAATTTTTCAAGCTTCTACTAGCTACTTTCATATTGCTCAGACCTCATTTTTATGAAAATTTTGCAGAAATAATTTTACCGAATATTCGAAATAACAGATAGAGAGAAGTAAAAGATACTATTATTGCTTATTTGTATTGTTTTAATAGACCTATTGGTATATTTACAAATCTACTGAAGTTTAACTTTACCAAAGTATGACTTTATATTCAGCGTGATCGAAAAAAAAATGGTTGCATGACATTAACAGTTGCAATATATCTTCGCCAAATACAGTAAGTTTCTTCTTTCCGTGCTTGTTACAGACTTAACATTTTGGCAATAAAATACAGCGTGGCATGTTTCGCTAGAACATTTTTAGGACAATATTCTTTATATCATTCAAAGTTCTTGTTGAATCTCTCGGACTTCTTGATTCAGTTATCAAATTGGAAGAGAATTTACCATCATATCTGAGTTTTTAGTAAGATATTTGCGCTATTGGAAATTTTTGTTGTTTTCATGGAATACAAATAGGCTATGTCCGTACTTTTCCAAATGTATTTTGTGACCGCTACAAATTATTTGCAAACTACCCTATTCATTATTTCATCACCTGCTTCAGTAATGTTCGCAAGACAAATTCTATCATTAAAAAGGGAAATGTTACTGTTATATTTTCTAAGCCAAATTTTGGCTTATTCACGAATATGTTCATCTGACACAAATTTCTGTACCTCTTGGTTGTGTATGGCAAGTCTAAATTTTTTCAATTTTGAGATTATAGCACTTCGAATATCTTAGGGTGAGATCTATCTAAAGTGGTATACTCTTTTAAGTTCACAAATTTTTACGACTGACTTCATATTTAATATAATTTTTCAAAAGAATGTGACTATATATTAAAAAAGGATTACGATAAGTCCCAAGTATCTCTGTTAACTTCTACGCGTGTCTTATAATTTTCAAGATATACTATGGTTCTACTATACCAAAAGTAAAGGGAATAGCTTGTGACTTCACCAATTATGAAGAAAACGAAACTGAAATTTACTTTTCCTTGTATCTAAAATGGATAAAATGGACTTGTACAATGCCTTGGAGGTACATTCTTTTGTACATTTCCTTCATACCTGCATGCCCTTATTTGTGTTCCAACGAGCCTGCTACGGTTTAAATATTAACTTTAGGCAATATGCAGTAGCCATTACATGAATCATTGCAAACATAAAGCACCGATAACACTAGTTTTAAAATGTCTATCATATTTGTACGCCTAATTGGACGGAGTTACGCAATAATCGACCAACCGATAATTTGAAAAAAATGAGATATTTGCACAAATCTGTGATGGCAGGCTAATTTAACTCGGAAAAATCAAGAAATGCGATATCTGAATTTTGCTGCTTTATAAGAAAAATTCGTTTTTATGCACAAAATTCATTATTTATTTATTTTATTTATTTATTTATTTATTTATTCATTTTATTCATTTATTCATTTATTCATTTATTCATTTATTCATTTATTCATTTATTCATTTATTCATTTATTCATTTATTCATTTATTCATTCATTCATTCATTCATTCATTCATTCATTCATTTATTTATTTATTTATTTATTTATTTAGCTTTGAAATATTAATTCAACTGCTGGTCTCTTATTAAAATCAGTTAGCCTTTTGGTATTATTTGTTATTTTTTTGTAATAGTATGAATGTTATAATACTTCTTTGCATAAAATGTTTTATAAAAGCAGATTTATTTCAATGGCCAATATCTCAGAAACAGGTTTTGGCGCTTGGATCACTATTGCTAATCACAGTCCAATTGTGACTGTGAAAATATTTTTGAACTTCCTTGATGTGGGACTGCAAATGGTATAATCTTCGCTTTTGCACACTTCCTAACCACCATTGTGAAGATGTTTACGATTGATCGCAATATATGTGCCAGTGGAGTTGAAGCTGTTGACCGCAACAGTTTCATTTGATCTTCTATGTGTTTATTTTGAGAGATTCACATCTCCTGTGCAAACAAGAATCTGATAGTTCTATAAGAATTTAATTGATTAACCTCTTTTATTTTGTCGAAGAACGATGCGTACTCTTCTGACTTTTTATGTAAGTTGAAACCTATTTTATTATATAAAGTTATTTGATTTTCAAATCAAGAATAACCAGAATTTCTCATTACGTGAAATAGGGTAATGAACGAAACATGATCATATAATCTGATACTGAAAAAATAGAACACCGTAACGATAGAAAAGTAAATAACACCTAAGACACTACATATGGATAAAATTAATATTTCAAAATTGCCTAAATGTGCACAATTTTCTTTTTTTAATTGGTGCTGTGCCAATCCACCTACGTATATAATCATATGAAATAGTAAACAATAGTTTACTAGCCGACAAAAACGGCATGATAAGGATAATAAAGTATAATCATGAACATTTAAAGAGACGTATTACATCAAACTCGGTTCGCTACGAACTTGTAACAAACCGCCACGTTCACTCTCAGTGACGTAAGGCCTACCAAGTTTAAAGGAGTTTAGTCGCTAGCAACATTAATCTCTAATCTCGCTCCGCTCATGATCGCATTTTATGCATAAAAGGAAAGGTTATACATAATTATATTTTTTTCGGTTGTCAGTCTCCATATTGGCTATGCTTTCCAGTGTCGATTTTGGGAGATGTTAAATTATATTCCAAAAAGAATATCATGGAGAAAATAATTCAGTTACGGAAATAGTAGTATAAAGTTTGGAAGATGTAAAGTTTTTATTATTTCAGAAAAATAAAATTCTATTTCCGAAAAAGACAAATGTAATTTCGAAAAGCTTTAATATTATTTCAATTATTTTTATTTTCATCGTTATTTTGAATAATATTGTATTAAATTAGATGTAGGCACTAAATTCATATAATTACATTTTAATTATGATAATCGATTGTATGTAGTATTCATATGTATGTATAGTCATATGTATGTATACTTTTGCTGTTGAATGGAAGAAAAGCCTTACGGCCTCAACTCTGCCAACTAAAAATAAATCATTATAATAATAATTATTATTGTTACTATACATACGAATATTGTTCAAGAAAGTTGTCCATTGAATGACTGGTCTACGACTTTATGGGAGGTGAATGAATAGCGCGTCTGCTGCGAAAACCAGGTGCCCCGGGTTCGATTCCCGGTCGGGGCAAGTTACCTGGTTTAGGTTTTTTCCGGGGTTTTCCTCAACCCAATATGAGCAAATGCTAGGTAACTTTCGGTGCTGGACCCCGGACTCATTTTCACAGCATTATCACCTTTCATCTCATTCAATGCTAACAATCAAGATGTTGATGGCAAAAATAACCCACAAAATAAAAATAAATTGAATGACTGCGTAGCTAAATACAGTATTTCTAGATTCTTGAGAGAATATGGAGAACAAAGGAGAATAATTTATGTTAATTAATTAATTAATTAATTACTTAATTTAATCCGATAGGTTTAAGGCCATAAGGCCTTCTCTTTCATCCTACCAGCTAGCACAGATAAATACAAAAAGAAATACAGCCCTGATGAAAATAATAAAATTAAAATTTAAAACCCCCATAGAGGGTCAAAGGATAAAAGAACACTATAGAGCTGTATATATAATGAAATTATATACAAAAGTGTTTCATATAGCAGGCTCTTTAAAACTCAATCCAGTCACTGCAGACTCCCCAACCCCCCACCCTCCTTCGCTGGCAGAGACAGATATGTTTGACCGTGCAGAACAGACAGACAAACATGCTGAGTGACGGATTGAAAGGCGGCATCATGCTTTCGACTCGCGGTTGCTTAAAATCCACCACTGATGCACAGTCCCTTATATGTGTTAGTTTTAAAGAGGAACCCAAAAGGACATGGACGGGGGTATCCCCTTTTCCCCTTTTCCCTTTTCCCCCTTTATCCCAAGAACTGCAAAGCCTACTTGAAAACAATTAAAAAAACCTTTTAAACGAAAAATTGCCCTATTTTTTTATGAGTTTGATATCATTTAATATTAAATTTACATTTTCCGAAAGGAGGTTAGTTTTTCCAAAAATTGAGGAAAAAATGGTAAAACCATTTTTATGAAAAGACTTGGGTTGTATCCAGACTTATTCTTCAGATGACCGTTTTTGGAAGAGGATCGTCATCTCTGGAAAGGCGTCAGAAGAAGAAAGTATTTGGGCTTTGTAATAAAAACGGTCTTAATCGAACAAAATTTTCCCGGGGCAGAAGATTATGCTGTGTGTTTGATGAATTTTAAAAAAAATCTGTATTTCAAATGTAATTTCCCCGGGTTGTTTAGTCGTCGTACCGAAGTGTATTCTCTACAAATGGGTATTGTATACGACGTTTTATAATTGCTCCTTTATGAACCAAAGAGACCTTTACTGGAAACAACGATCCAGACATGGAGTTGGGTACAAATCAAAAATTTAGGATCTGCAATGAATAAAGGGGTTTTTACCCAGTTTATTACCAAAACCCTTCTGAATAGGTTTATTTCCCTCAACAGCTAATTTCTGGCTTTGGTGGAACTTAAAAGATTTTGGGATGCATAAGACAATAAAAAAAAATCTTCAAGTTCAAAGAACGCTAACTTTGTCAAATTAGACTATTGGAAGAAGGACATCGTCACCGAAAATAACGGACTTCATTTCAAAGAATGGTTAATATTGGCTGATATTTAATTCGCTATTAGGTAAGTATTGTGATCATATAAAATAACTTTGAATTAACCTAGAATTTTAAATTATCTCATCCCATTCTCTACAGATATTGGGAGGTTTTAGGGAAACACAAGGGCGTTTTCAGACGTGATGGGTGATGGATAGCCTGTCTTTTTTTTACTTTTAAGGAGAGCAGAGAGGTACATGTAGCAAGCAGTCGCCATCTTTTGTGTGGAGGGGAAACTGCACTGGGGCACTTTGTCGGCATGTTACTCTTTTGTTTGTTCCCCTTTAAAAAACAAGTTGAAAATGACCACGAATCAGGGTTTCAAGCAAGCTGTGGGAAAACCCCCTGTCTACAGTACAAA
>JAJSOF020000013.1:80366495-80424670 GCA_025594305.2 Periplaneta americana
CTGAACACCCAGTATTTGGTTCACTTTACATATGAACTAGTAATATTTACTATTGTCATTGTAGTTTCATTAGTCTTTGTATTAAGCATGGGTGCATGTTTAATGATTTATTTTACTTAGATGTTTCTTTATAACCTAGGCAAGTTGTATAGATAGACAGTGAAGAACATCTGATTGACAATGCCTACAAATAAAAAATCGCTTACACCATGATCTCCATTCACTTATGTAGGTTTGAGGACAACACTCAAGAGTTCCTCATAATTGTTTTATAAATATTTGTTCTGCTACATATTCAGATTATTTTAAGGTGAAATATGTTTCATACATTTGTATAATAAAAAAATTTTTTCTTGAAATATTTTATCAATGACCTATAGCTATCCTATTTGTCTTGTTACATCTTCATTTCAGTGACTGCATTATACAGTAGCCTATTTGTTTCTGGGTTGATGTTAATTCTTCAGTGTCATTAAACAAAACAAGTACCAGTATAGCTTTTATGAATAAACTTGAGCATCAACAGATAAAGAAATAAAATAAATTAGCTGAAATAAAGATTTGTGTGCTTTTACAGACTCACAAGGTTAGATAAAATAAACAAAGAATACAATGTGGAATCAGAAACAGAGTATGACTAGTAGGAATTATTACATTTATCTTGAAAACTTTATTAGTTCAAAGCTGATTTAAATTTTTTTCATTATATTACAATAGAATAAACTAAAATTATTCTTTTGCAAGTATTAGGGAAAGTTGGACTTACAATGTATTAAAACACGATTTGCAACGATTAATCTTCAATCCATACAGAAGACTGCACATGTCTGAAGCCTTACTATTGGTTGCAGGACAAGAACCTCCGTGGTGCCTAAAATGGGCCATTAATTAGTTTCCTGTCTGAAACCACAACTTGTAGAGAGATAGGTATGTCTGACCCACATAACCCCAGCAGAGTTCTCTTCTTAGAGTTTTGCAACTGACAACATTGACACTATTCTAAAGCGGCCAGGAACCCAAATAAATTTTAATGACCCAGTTGTTATTGGGTAGTCTTAAGACTTTGCCACACAGAATGCAGGCCCCCTGCAGGGGGCAAGACATTGCCAGAAGCCGCAGTGACCTGCGATTAGAGACATCTCACACACACACATATAGCAGTACACTAGTGCAGGCAGGCAGCACGAAACTTCAATATGAATACATAACTTTTAGTGCAATATGCTCGGTTCCCCGTATCTTTGAAAATTAATTCGTCTTCTGACAAAAAGGAAGTGCTGACTGTTCTCTCTAATGAGAAACTTTAAAAAAAGGAAATGAAACCACGAGATCAACATGGTGAATATCATAGACTGTGCTGGGAATTGAAGTCATCTTAAGAAGTGTCCCCCACCCCAATGTCTTTGGAATGCTTCGAAACTTTTCCTGGAACCGAATATATAAATTTAGGACGAACTATAGGAAGCCGATACCTGCAAGAAAAAACACTTTGTGTATAGAGGTTCCCCAAACTAAGTCAATTTTATTTTTATTTCAAACATATGAAAAATTTCATTAGAGATATACAATTTTACATAAAAATCGGGATGTAAATATAAGTATATAGGCTAGGGGGTTCCCTTTGTTTGACAGTAAACTGATAACCATTATTAAGTTTGCTTTACACCAACGACAATAGTGTTCACTGATTCTTTGGTTTTTTTTTTGAAGTCTGGAAGTCCACTGACTAAGTCATCAGCAAATAAAGCCATTTTCATGTTAGCTTTTTCTAGAACTTGAACTCAATAAATTTAAAAGTCTTTAATATAGATATTGAACAATGTTGTATTGAGTACTGCGCCTTTTGTAGACCTTTATATGATATTCTGTATGTGACTTCCATTAGTACACCTAATCACTGATGAAAAAATAAATCTGTATGATTTTATGTTAATAAAGAATACTGTTACTCTAATTGAGCACATGTTGAAATTTTTAATACTCACAAAACTAATGTGATGGATGGGTCTCCATATCTGCATAAGCTGGTGTATGTTAGGTTAAATGCAGTTAATGTGATGGTAAATCCCGAGTGTGTATCAAGTCTATTTCTGTACTTGCTTTTTACAAAGATATGTTGCGACGGCATGAGCAACTTTAATGCCTCATTCAAAACTCAGGATATTCACGCCTTAATGATATCCAAAAGTTGTTATATCTAAGTGTAAAAATTTAGTTTTTAATTCAGAATCACAGCTAATATCACATAACTGTTCTACTGTTCTCTTAGTTTCACTGACAAGTTTGAACTTTCGAAATATAGGAATGGGTCTCGACCCCAAATTTAAAATTTTCTGTAATTTTCTGGAAAATAACTTTCAATCCATTATTGGGGCAGACAGATGGGATACTACAGAATCACAAAAATCAGAAGTAAAAAAAATCATTCTCACTTAGAAAATAATCTAAGGTTGGAAAGGCAGAAAAATTATTACTTTTGACGTCCTCTCACCACAGATTGATCTTTTCTGAAATTACTTGACTTTATTACAGCTTTGAATACAGTGATGGTTGGGCCTTGAAGGGAAAGTTAGTTCATTTAGTTTGAAAATATGTCTGGCACATAAGCCAATTGTTATCTATAAATAAAGCCACATACTCATTCTTACAAACATTAAAAAATAGTAGAACTTCTTGTCTAAGCTCGAAAGTCTTACAAGGACTTTACCTTGAAAGCCAGCACACTAATGTGTGAAGCAAGAGTCTTATGTTCACTACAAATTTCGTCGCAAGGCACAGAAAAAGTTTCACATTCAGAGTCCGAACTTTTATGAAGTTTATCACTTTAACTCCATTATCGAAAACTATTTTCATATCACTTGGCATGGTCTTATTAGCCAATCCTTCCCTGTGAATAAAGCAGTATACCCAAATCACATCTAGTACCACTTTATGAACACATGCAAAAACACCACGTTTTGTCCACACCTCGACACTCATCGGAAGATAGTCCAACAGATTTTTCCACTCAATGCTGTGCTTAATCACATATGAATCAAGAACTTGAAAATACATTTTGCTATTGAATGCACAGATAAGTTTTCATAAAAACGAAAATCTTCATTGACAGTACCTGATATTGATACCTAATGAAACAAATGAGATGAATTAACTATGTCTGTTCATTCATCATGTAATTTTGTAATGCAAAAAGCTACTGTCTTTTATTCTCATGATCAATTGATTTTCTATGTCACTAGCCATTCATTGATATGGTGATGCACTGTATTTTAGACATGGGAATTAAATCTAACTGCTTTGCTTCTTTTCACCGAACATAACTTTAACAATATCCTTAACCACAGGAAGGATCAGTTCCCCACCTATAGAATAGGGCTTTCAGCTTTAGCAATATGCAAACTAGCCAAATATGATTATCCAAAGCCTTTGAATTCAGTGACCCTATTTTAGATACGACAGATTTCTCCTGTTTAATGCAGGGGAAAATATTTTTCACTTTTACTCTTAATATCTGAATATTTTGCCTTAGTGCTTTCGTAATTTATTTCGTCTCGGGAAGCATTGAAAGAACTTAGTAACATAATACACACTGTGGTTTGGGTTCATCTTTATCACCACACCATGTAAATCTCTACCCCAAATAGTTCTTTCATATTTGCACTGAATTGCTCTTTCTTTTCACGTCAAACGCTGAACTAGTCGCACTTATGTCAGAGTTTGAAGGGGGACACTTCATTCACTATCATTCCTGGGATTGTTAGTTCACTCGAGTGTACTTTTTTTTTTAATGTTCCCGATTTAAGCTTCTTGAACAAAGGCGGACTGAAGTCTGAGTGTGAATAATAGCAAAATTTTTATTATTGACGCACGAAACAAAGAAACTGGCTGGAAGAAATTATTTTTCATATTTGTCCTGGCACAATCACAGTTATTCACAAATCTGATTGATGGCAGAACATATGACCCTATTACCACGTGTCATCTTTGCAGTAGCTTCAAAGGGCTGCTGCTGTCAGCATCATAGCTGTTTTATTTTGTTGTAAAACTAATTAATTTTATATAAAATCACAAGCACAAGAAGAAAGACACAACAGGAGACTACTGAGGAAAATTTTAATTTTATTAGCAGTAATTTTTTATTCCTCATTATTAGATTTAGCTCATTGTTGACTTTTGTCAATTAGAATTACATAATACAATAATAAGAAAGACACTCTTTCAGCTTTCCAATAATGGGACTGCCTCATTGGACAAAGCATAGCACACAATGAAAACAAAAACAGACCACAAAGAGAAATGGGGGGAACGAACAAAAATGGAAATTAAAGTACGGGAAAAGCTTCATATAACGGGGCTAAACATGATAAACAGATTAGACGTTCAAACAAAAGTTCTTCCTTTTGGGAAACAAAGTACAGGTGGTATTTTAAAATGGCAAGTGACCCCTCTGATAGCAGTAGGAAAAATCACGAATGAAGTCGTTCAGCTGGAACTTCTTGCAGACACTGTCAAAGAGGAGTATTGTGCCCCTAGCGCCACTATTAGCCCAACTACTTCATTGGAGGTGAGGTGATATTTCTCCAAATAGAATGGTTTGTGGGCTCATAAATTCTGCATTTTCTGCGTGGACTTCAGCGGGCTGTTGTTCCTGTGCCTCCTGACTGTTGGGTCGAGATGTAGGTGGATTAGAGCCTGGTGGAATGGCAAGCATGTCAATTCACCGACAGGATCCCTCCTGAGAGATGCCATGGACTTCTTCTTTTTACAGTGAGACCTTTCTTCCTCAAGGCTTTGGCAATCATGGACATTGTTACGATCTCAATTAAATTAAAGAGCAAATGCATTCATACCTCCATTGTTGCAGGTGTGCTGTATTAGTTTTTTTTTCAGCCCCACGTTCACTGAAACACATGTTCACTGCAAGCTGAGAAGTTAATTGAATGTTGATAATGAAATTTTTTAAAAATTGTCTCTTAAAATATTTTGCAGACCTGATGGGTCGTTCTGCAACCCATAGTTTGAAAACGCTTTTCCCAAATCATTAGTATATTCTTTCCAATTTGCTTTCTTAAATTTCTGTTTAATTTGCTTACATTTGACTTCTTACTATTGTTTTGTAGATGTAGAGTTGGCAATGCATATTTGATGTCAGATCCTAAGTCCTCTAGTACTTTGAACAATTTGTAATATGTCTGAAGTTACTATTGGTATTTGAACCAGAATAGTTAGTGAAGGTTGCCGGATCATTAGTACTCTTTAGCATTTAAATTTATGTAGATGGTTGTGGCAATTGTCACATTTTAGTTGCAAATAGTAGTACAGTCTGTAGATATAAATATGAGTTTCAATTCTATTGAGGTGTGAGACAAGATAATTGTGGCTGGTATAATATTAAAATAGAAAACAATTTGTCATGAAGATATCGAGTTCCCAATCAGTGTTGAAAACTTAACTTTTTCAGAATTAATGTACGGTACATTCAGTTCCAGAATGTTAGAGAAATTAAAATATCAACACAAATTTGAAAAGAACCCAAAAATCTCTTCACAATATTATTAATTTTAGTACGGTTTTTTTAAAATTATCCTGTCAGTGAGTAATTATCAAATCGAAAATAATGGTGCTGCTGGTGGAACATGTTTCCATTTTTTCTTCTTTTCTTTTCATTTAGAGAGAATTGGATTCCAGCAACACTAATTTTGATGGCGAAATTTTTAGCTATCCTTTCAAGCTTAATCTACTGTATCAAACTGATAAATTGAAGTAGGCTGTGGTACTGTCAGATTCAAGCAGCTTGATATAGCATCTGCTATATCAGAAAAAACCTCAGTATTCTAGAGTGTCATAAATTTTAAGACAAATTAAATAAACAATTGGTACTCAGAGGATCCCTCACATTTGTGAAGTGGGCAGCTGATTTCTTGAACAAAAGTAGCAAAATTATTCTATTCCCTCCTATACAGTAGGGTATATCTGTGTCTTACCCTCTATTAAAAGAATAATAAGATCAGAATACAACAATTTTAAAAAAAAATTACAATCCTTAAGGAAATGGTAGATATTATGCGTAAATCTAATTTACTAATTAAACTTAGAAAATTTGCAGTGGGAACATTAGATTACTCGTATTTACTGATCATGATTCCCTCAAACATTTACACAGAATTAGTAAATAGAATCAGAATCTCCTACATGTCTTTTTTGTAATCTTAATAAGTTACGGATGAAGATAATCTACTTCACTGTTAATTTTACTCAATTTTCCAGTTTTCTTACAAAAATTGCAGTGCAGAAGAGTGAATGGCATCAACTGTTCAACATTGATTTCAACCAATCAACGGTACATTTTTAATAAAAGGAATACTACTGTATATTTTAACCAAAAACAAATACTGAATTCCATATAAATAATAGTTATTTCATGATAACTTAGCCTATTTAATTAGCAATGTAGGTCTATTCACCAATAAATAGCCTCACCAACTTTTGAAATTAATCATCAATCTTACACCTCTTCACGAATTTTGATGTGTTCTGTTTTGGTCTGCAAATAAATTCTCTGACAATCCTTTCTTGGGCTTGTTGATCCTAAGCAAGTTGGATCTGATATTTGTAAGTTCAGAAATTCAAACTTGGCTAAAGGCAATAATGTTAAAAGTGATCCTCAGGAGCAAAAATAAAGCTGTGAGTTCCATGTCTCAGATTTGCAGCTCATAGACGAAACCTAGCCAACGAGGGCTCCAGGCAAAAGTGTCTACCTTATTTTCCCATGTTGAATTTTGATACTGAATAAACTCTATGGAAATGTTTGTATTAAAAATAATTTTAGTTTCATATCAATATTATTTATAAACAGCTTTTTTCAACATTGCTTTTTTTCAGTTCTGCTGTTCAGTATTACATTATTCTCATAATATATCCTGCTGCTCTTCCTCTTGTTCTAGACTCCCAGTATTATACTACTACTACTACTTTGCTGCTATCATGTGTCTGCCAGTTAGTTGATTAGAAACAGCCAAATCTGGTCGAACTAGGTCCTCCCGCATAGTCAAGGTCTACTGCCGTGAGGTTTGTCAGCTGATGACCAGGTTTGTATCAGTTAGTTGCTGAGTGTGGTGGTAGTTTGACATGTTTATTGCTCTATGTGTGGTTCATTGTCTAAGATAGTGGCAATCTGATATAAGTTAATTTGAAACAAGAATATTCATTTACGACAATTTATGAAAAGATCAACGAAATTTCGTCGTAATTATTCTGCTATACATATTCCATCATACAAACAATTTTAAGTTAATGTCTAAATTGTGAAAACATGATATTCTTATAGACAAAAAAAAAAATAATAATAATAATACAAAACATAGACCCAATCTTGTTTTAAGAGAGGCAAAACTTGACAAAGCAGGATATGGATTGAAAATTATCCTCAGAAATCTTTGCAATGAATAGCACTGTAAACAATGTCTTGAATAGTAATGACGCAAGTGGGGATTTGGCGATTTAGGCGCAAAAGTCGATTTTCTAAAACTCATTCTAGGTAGGAAAAAAATCCACATGGCAAAGCTGAATAGTCAGAACAATAAACTACCCCACTCCACCACTTCGCGCAAACCTTTGGGGTGAAACAGTCAAAACGTCATCATTCTTTTAGTGGACATATCTTTTTGCGGCATTGTCTGTGATGCTACATTCTACAATTACCGTAATATTATTTATTTGGTGTATGGTTTGAAGTGAATAGTTACTGATTCTGATGAAGCCGGCAAATGGAATACATTTCAAATATTTTCATCGATATTGTAACTATTTTGATGAAGAAAAGGCTCGAAAAAAATGTCGTTTTTTCATTGTTCATGGCTAATTTTAGCAATCTCAGTATATCAGTTTATTTTGGGTTACTGTTTTTACTGAATGAAGGTAAAAGGCTTATCTACAATTTCAAAAAAATCAGCCGCGTTTTGGGCAGTTTTCAAGATATGGTTCATTAACCCTTTTCCGACCCTGTGTGCATAATTATGCACATCACCAAGAATTTCGTTTTTTCTGCAATATGCAATTTTTATAAAACTCTTTCTTTTAGGATGTTGAAATAGTAATTTATAAATTTCTTTGTAAAAATATATACATGTTGAAGAAAAACGGAGGAGAAGCTAAAATCAGTTTTCAAGTTTTGAAAATTTAAATTTTCAGAAATAACCTTTAGGCCTCCACATGCAAAATATGAAAGTGGGAGGAAAAAATATTATGTAAAATGAAATTCAGATTGGAAGGTAAGAAGCAGGTATTAATGAAAATCTAAACCTATTAGTAGAAATGAGAATTTTCGACCCTATGTTTATTTCTTTTTCATTTTATTCGAATTTTTAGGGCACAGACTTAATACAATGACTCAAGGAGGTTGGGGAATATGATGCAGCAGCAAAGTTTACCAAATATTAGGCGAAAATTAGAAATTTGAAAAAAATTTCCTACTAGCTATGAAAATTACTGAGATGAACAAATACGAGGATGGATCAGAAAGTAACACAAATAATTTTTTCTGCGTTGGTATTGCAGCTGGGATGTTGACATTTCACCGAGATATAGTTTGAATTTTGACTACAGACACAATTTGTTTTGCATGTGAGCTCTAGCGAGAGAAGCGTGTACTATGCAACAAAGATGGCGTGCATGTTACTGTCGTCAACTTATGAAGAGCAGTTAAATGTTGTGCGATTTTTGTGGGTTAAAGGACATAACCTAGTAAAATTCACGAGACATGCGTGGCATGTATGGGAAGACTGATGGACCGTAGTAACATCCCCAGGTGTACGCATTCTTCGCAGATGGCCGTGAGAACTTTGTGATTCACCACATTCCAAGCAGCCGGTAACAATTGCAACCCACAGAATGTCACAGGCATTGGGCGGCAATTTTAAAAGACCAGTGGATCCAACTGCGACACTTATTCTACAGCTGAACATTTCATATGGTGCGGTGTACGATATCGTGCATGACAGATTGAAATTTCATCAAGTTAGTCCCACTGGGTGCCTAAGAACTGACAGACACCCAAAAGAGGCCAGCAATGAGACATGCTTGGACCACTTAAGGTGTTATGCTGCAGAGGACATTACTTTCTAAAGGTAATTGCACTGGTGATGAGTCCTGGGCTACCACATTACTTTCTGAAGTAATTGTCACTGGTGATGAGTCCTGGGCTACCACTCCTGAAACAATGCAGGCCTCTATGGAGTGGAAACATGCTTCTTCCCCAGTAAAGAAAAAATTTAAAGTGATGCAATCTGTAAGAAAGTGCCTGTGACAGTGTTCTGGGATATGCATGGTGTTTTGTTGGTGGACGTTGCTGGGGCACGGAACCATTGTGAATGCTCAGCCTACATTCAAACATTGGTAAAGTTGCGTCGTGTCCTTCGTGACAAACGTTGTAACATTAATGCTGATGATGTCACCCTTCTTCATGACAATACTCATCCCCATGTTGCGCTTCTGTTCGGAAAATCAGAAATTTTGTTGGGAGGTGCTCCATCATCCACGTACAATCAGACCTTGCACGTCGGACTTTCATCTGTTTGGTCCCATGAAGAAAATCCGGGCCCGGCCACCCCTTTGCGACCGATACAGAAGTGCAATCAACTGTCTGCAGATGGTTTATCTCAACTGAATGGACTTCTATGAACAGGGTATACTGAAACTGGTACCATGATGGAGAAATGTGTTGAAAAACTTGGCCATGTGAAAAGTGTACCGTATTTTTATTTTGTTTATCTATTAAATTTTTTTAATTATTGTGCTGTACTTTCCGACCCTCCTCGTAAAAGAAATAAAGCGTAAATGTTCACCTTTTAAGTCTGAATTGAAATGAAGCTGGATCACAGCACACAAAAATAGAATACTTTCATTAAGAAAAACAGTGATTGACTCAAAGAAATATTAAAGGTTCCAAAAGTAATGAATCGACCGGGAGCTAATGAAAAAGAATTTCAGGAGTTGGTGAGAGAAGAAAAAGAAGAAAGAAGGTTTACCTAGAAGTACAGATACGGAAGTATTGACTTAAATATGCTACCAAGTGAAATTAGGGAAATTGGCATATTTTTGAAGCTGTTTTTTAAGAATACAATATGAAATAATAGGAACCAATAAAAGAATTATATGATCCGATACAAATATTTCTCAGAGATCTTTTATACCACTTCATCTAATTTGTAGCAAAATAAAAACTTGGTCTGGTAGTACCCTTCTCTTTCTTGCCATGTTTTTGTCGCTAATAGAAATAGAAAGAAAAGAATCTACTGCATAATGAATTTCTGATGAACCATGGTTCTCGTCATCATTATCATTACCCATGCTGATCATTGTAGTCAGTTTTTAAAGTAAAAATAAGCATGAATATTTAGGTTAAACTTATGTTTTGATTGTAACGAATAATTAAGTGCCTTAAATGGTAGAAATAATATTTTTCTTCATAAGAAATTTTTCATTCATAAAAATACAATAAATTAGTAAGACAGCACGTTTAGACCAATTAAGTACACAAATAATTTTGGCTGCCTATGCCAAATACTCCACTGTGCAACATGTTTTAGTGTTAGTTTGCACGTATCATAGATGCAGAAACACCTAATGTTTTGAAGCTACATATCAGGTTCTATCATCAAGGAATGCAAATAATGGTATTCAAATGATAGTTTTTTCCCTTTATCCTTGCATTCCCTAATATGGAGCGATCATAGGTCCAAAACTTTGGATGTTTCTACATGCGATATGATGCGAAAATCCAAAATTCTGGACGTTATTGAACGCCGTAAAAGTCTTAAATCACGCAATCGACAGTACTTTTCCAGATAAGACTGAATTATTTTTGGTTAAAAAAATAAGATTTTTATGAATTATTTAACTGTAATTGATATAACATAACAAAGCTGTTTTAAATTTTTATGTTGATAGTATCCGAGATTTTCAGTGTCCTACATATAGGACGTCGGTCATATCCCCATGAAAAAACATTATATGACATAAGTCGTTTTAGCACAAATATATATAAATTGTTTAGTTAACAACATCAAATTAACACAAAATTATGATATCACTACCCCAATAAGATTATTGTATTTTCGAGAATGTTTATGGTGTGATACGTGATCAAACATTTTACATGTGCACCAACATCACATTCATACATATTATTTTGTCTTTGTGTGACATGTCTGCATCGAGTTTGATTTCCGAGATACCAAAATGATTACTTCAGCAAGCCTTGAATCTTTGCTCAGTCTTAGATGAGATGGTCTACCGGTTTTTTCAGCATTCGCTGAAATGGGTAAAGGGAAGTGCAGCAGGATTAGTAGAGAGATCCCGCCAGCAGCCACAAATGCACCTGCGGAGAGACGTTAGCCCGAGTGCAGTGGTTGACGACCTCTGGTCTACCAGCTTGCTTACTGTCGGCAGTGGATTCGAGAACAGATAAGACAAGACGTTTGCGAAATGCAAGATGATCAGGTTTTCGTTGGGTTTTTCTTGTATAGCTGCCATCAATTTGTTTTGCTAGTCAAAGCAGACTAAAGTACCATTTCTTCTTCTAATAGATGTTTTGTAAATTTTGATGTTTTGGTCCACCCATATTTTTGTTGTACTAATATATAATATTGGGCTATTTCACTGATATTTTCTTCTTGAAATTTCTAGAGTATCTTGAAACTTTGCAGGAAAGAAAAATAGAGGCAAAAGTATTTCCTGCTGTATGTCAACTTCCTCCCAATTAAATGTATTATTCTTTCTCTTCATCTGTATTTGGTTGCTGAATCATTAGTATTTCTACTGCCATTCTCACCATCCCTTTTACTGTGTTCGTCACCCACCATTATGACTCGTCATCATAATCATCCATTCCCTCTCCTTGGGGTTTTGGGGTTACTCCGTCTCAGCTCGCAACTGACTACCAGCATACTGTCAATGGGTTATTTTCATCACCAGAATCCTCATCAGTTACATTACCCACGCATTTTGGTGATAAAATGGTGATGGAAATTTATTAAGGGTATAGCAACTTGGTCGTCCTGAATCATTTGTAAGGCTTCATTTAGCGAAAAACCCCCTATAATAACATAAGTACTATCAGTCTCACGAAATGTCCTCTTTTATGACTGACTACTACAGTAGTATGCCTAACTTTACCATGATATGGCTTAACACTAAATAAAAATTGAGTCTAATTATGAATTATTATATGGAAGTACATCATGGAGTATGTCCTATCAATATCAAAAGCATAATACCTATAGCACGTGATATATACGACTTGAGAACAACATGTTCTTCCAACATGACTCACACAAATATGTTAATACGGGGGCGTATATGGCGGACTACGGGGGCACCGGCAGACCCCGGAAAAATAAAAGAAAAAGTTTATAATATAACATAATGTAATAATTTTTTTTAATTAGTTTTACCATAGTAATTAAAATTAAAGTAATTTTGATTTATATGCACTCTCTCTCAAAAAAACAAAGTTGTAAAGGGGCATGGTGGAAAAACCCATCTGAGGTACCGGTCCGCCCCGTTTTCCTTAAGCTCCCCCCCCCCTCTCCTTTCTGTTTCCATCTGCACTGGGGGCGGGCGGTTATGCCCCGTGATCGGTTTCTTGGAGGGAACAGCAAACGCAAAAGCAGCTCATGAATGTGATTGTGTTCTTGCAGTTCAGTTTTAAATCTGTGATTTGTTCAGTTCTAAGATTATATTTTGTAATTATTAATTTTTTAATTTAATTAAGTGATATTGTGAAAATTGGCAGAACAAGTTTCGGGAAAGGGTTTGTTAAAAACTGTAATAGGTTTAAAAAAGGGCCCTTTTTAACCTCGTACAAAACAACGAAGTTGAAATTGTGAAAGGGAAAAGACCAACCCCTGAGTTTTTTTCCCTGGACGTGAAAAACGGAGACCACGCCATTTCCTTCAACATCTATGGTAACGGGAATTTGGGTTGTGTGGTACTTCAAACTGTCTAAACATTTTGCTGGCCATTTTGTTTTTTGCCTAAAACAATTGGTAAAAAGGGTTTTCTAATGTAACTCCTTAAACGGCAGTCCTAAAATACGACAAATAAAAAGTCATTTTGTGGATAACTTTAAAAATTTTGGGAAGAAAAGAATTGATTTAAGCTAAATAAGCAAAAGCTCTACACATCAACCAACACAATCTCTTGTAAAAAAAAAACGGAGATTTTACTCTCTTAAAACCCCAAGTCTCTTTCTAGGAAAAAAGAATTGGTTTTTGAGGTCATAAAGGTGGGGAATCAGAAATAGAAAATTATATTGAATATTTAAGTTCCTTATAATTTGCCCTTTTTTACGGGCCCAAATCTTTTTTGAGAGTTCAACAGTATTTCGTGATACTTCTCTCGCAATTCAAATGACTTAATATTTGCTAAAAGGGGGGGTTATGATAAGGAACATAAAATTTTTTGTGGCCATTTTTGGGATAAACAAGTTACCTCTAATCAGAGCAATTGCCCATGATTTAAGATCGTCGACAGTACTGCCAATTTCAGAACGGTTTTGGGTTCAAATGTCAGTTCGGACAAAACTGTCGCTGTTTTTGTTTCAGTGGGGGTTATGCAGAATCAATGTGGGAAAAAGTTAATTGCCAGACATACGATGGTGCTTCGTTGGGGGAAATATTAATGGTTAAAAAAAAGTTAAAGGAAAGTATCCTCAAGCACTATTTGTCCATTTTTACACCATGTTCTCAATTTTTTTTGCAAAAACTACTTCATCCTTTCCCAGTGCCGCATTTTTTTAAAACACTGTCAGGTTTGCTGCTTTTTCTCATCATCTCCAAAAAAGATCAAAAACTCAAGGAATTTATGAAAAAAGAAACCCCAAAAGAGCCCCAAATAGATTTTTTACATCTCGGTTTTAAATACAGTAAAGAATTCAGAAAAACGGACTGCTTTTTTTAAAAATATCTTTTTAAAATTGACTCAAAAAAACGGGGATGATGCTGAAAATGTGCAGGCTAAAGGATATTTAAATTTTTTTCACACAGTTTCAGAATATATTTCTTCTTGAAGTTTTTGTAGAGTGTTCGCACATACAGATGTGCTCTACAATATTCTTCCAAAAAATTAGACATAGCATACTACTTCAAAAGGGTCAAAATTAAAAAAAAAATACTTTTCCGAGTTCAGACGTGTGGGGTTTTCCTCCATAGGAGTTTTGGAAAATGAAAATTTCAGCCAATACAATGGAACCACCATTAAAGCGAAGAAAAGGAGATGAGAAATTTAAATACAGGCAGTGTCTAACATCTAGATGTTCCCTGAAATTACTGACAGATTTTTTTGATTATGGAAAACTTGTTCCTCTTCTGATTTCAAAAACTGCTTTAAAAAAAAAACTTCCCGAATGAGGCAGTAAACAAATTATTTCAGTCCATAACAGTCATTTGATCAAGTATGTTTGAAAAAAGAATTAAGTTAATATATTCAGCAGAAGTCTTTGATTTTTTGAACAAACCTATCCATGAAATATTATCCTATATAAAATCATGAACCAATTATTTCCAAGTCCTTAAATTGGCAACATTAATTTTTGACAATACCAGCTACTCAGCATCGGGAGAAAGAACATTTTTTGCGTTGAAGAAATAAAATCCTACTGTAGATCAACTCTACACAAGAACGTTTATCCGGCTTGGCACTAATATCCATTGAAAGTCATTTCAAGAAACTTTAATGGCCCCAAATGTAATTTAAAAGGGCGAAGTCATCAACGTATTTTCGTCCCAATCGACGTCTGGAATTCCATAAATATGTAAAATTTTATTTAGGGGTTTTAAAATATATTTTTTGTAATAATAGGTCAGTGGTAGCCCCCAACCCTTTTAAACCCGTATCGCCCATTTTTTAACAATAACAAAAACTATAAGACTAAACAATAACAAAAATTGGGGGCTTTTTAACACATAAGGATTATGGTAACGATTGCCGACTTGAAAATCTCACACAACAATGTTAAAATAAAACGTCGGTGTCCTATATATGGGACACGTCAGTCTTATGCGGAGGTTAACAGCAAAATAAAATTACATATATGCACATTATCAAGTATTACAAAGAAATGAACGTGATAAGGCGATATAGGTATCTACGATGAGGACGAAAACAGTGGACTATCTCTCAACCATAATATGTTTATAATTCCTATAATATGTTTATAATTCCCATAATATGAGACATGTCAGAGCCTTGACATGTCTACGATTATTCTTGAAACTACAATAGAAGTGTACTAATTAACAATAGAACAATCTCCTCTTGATATTTAATAATCTATTACTTTAGTAATCGACACACCTTCATATTTTTACTTTAAAATTGTATTTGTCATGTTGCAACTATGACGTAATTCATAATCCACCAATAACAGTAATGCTACACTTTACGATGACTTATTTCCTAAATGACCTTGAACGGAGTTCGCTTTTCGCGATTGCAAGTCGGCTGATGGTGTTTGATGTATCTACGTTTGTTGACTGATGACAGTTTCGTGTTGAGGCGTAACTGTGAAATGTCTCTCGGGGAAAGGTGTTATTGTGAATATATTACTATATACAGGTTATTGTAACTTTCTTCATGTGCGCAAAGTGTGTCTGACGAGTAGTTTTGTTGTTCGAAGCACTGTTTCTGTTTCTGTAGTATTAGAAGTTTCCGGGTTGTCATTTTTGTGGTAGTCACAGTCGTTATTAGAGCAAGACAGTTGAAATGCATAATAACTGTCCGTAACGATTCCTGTCATTCTTTTCTCTCAGCAATGGTAAGATGATGTTTCATATTGGTGATGGGATGGTTTTTACATAACCTCTGTTAATATCTAATTATTGTGAAAGTCATTAGAAGAGCTTTGCAATTTTGACAACAATTCTGAGTGAAATTATTCAAACAGTGCAGCGTTTCTTTATAATTAGGACGTAATTATAAGCATATTCTGTGCAATTCATCCTGAGAAAGCTGCAGTGTGAGCTATCACTGAAAGTGTTTTTTAAGTGACACGTATAAATGACTAGGCTATGTATCATTTTATTTTACTTAAAATATACAGCATATTTAATCGTTCATACGGAGTAACTAACAAATGAATCAAGACTTCAGACCTGCACTTACTACATGCATTTTCCACTGTGCTGACAGTTTTAAGTTACCGGTACCGCAATTACTGTAGATTTGTTTTCAATAGTAGCCTGTATGTGAAAGGTAAGCATATTATACAGAAAATTTAGTTTCGTGTACCAGTAACAGAGTCCTTTATTGAAGTGTATAGCCTAGCATCAATATTTACACTTTCGAGTTTCAAATATTTTGATGTACGTGGACTTCTGTTATAACACTTCACTTTGCCTGCTATGTATTAGCTGAACAATGACATTTGGTTAGTTATCATTGTAAGCTTTTTAATTTTTAATATAAGTGATGTAGAGACTAGAAAGGATTTTTGCATACAGAGTTTTGTTAATTATTCTTCAAGATTTCTGTATAAACATAAAGCATTTATAAAAAATTGGAATGTAAGTTAATGTCAGTTTTCATAATATTTTATGTTTTACTCATATTTTGTTAAGAACTGTATTTAATAAATCTTGAGTCATATAAATATAAGGTCCATAGGGTAATTTTAAAGATATGATAGAAAGGTATGGTGTCATATCACTTAAATAATCCATCAACTAACCCACTAATCTTGTTAAGTACATACGTTCTTATGCGTTAGATGGGTTAAATGAGGATAGCTAAGTGACACTAAGCCAAGATAAGTATATGAGACAAGGTTAGTGGATTAATTGAGGGGAATATTTAAGGATATGACATACCTTTCCATCGTATCTTTAAAATCACCTCGGGGTTTGTTATTCAGTTGAACATCATGTGATTAAGAAATCATTATTTATATATTTTCTTCTCATACACATGGAAAATGCCGGATGAAGATTGATCTGTTCTTTTTTCTTCTTTTTTTTTTTCTTTCCAATATGTATCTTACATTTAAGGTTCCGAGACTCATTGTTTAGCTATAGACCTAGCTTTAAAATGACGTGATATAGGGCTAGGTTTAGATTAACCACTTTAGTTTTCTAAAAATGCTCTGTTTCTAGTGTTATTAGTCAAGACAATAGAATTTAGTAGCAAGTATAAATAGAGCAACCACTGATTTTTTTGAGTGCATTAAAAACTTTAACCAGTTTTTATTTTTGTGGAGCAACTTCCAATACCTAGCTACTTGTTCCCATGGCTTTTTATGTTGGTTGGTTTTTTTTTTTTTTTGGTGTTCACAGATTATAAATGTCTTTCTCGTTTTCTCTCTCTCTCTCTCTCTCTCTCTCTCCCCCCACCTCAGCAGTTTTCTTCCATAAAAGTCATAAATGAGATTCATTGCAGTACAATTTCTTCACCATAGTTTTGAAGCCTAGATCTTGCATTCTTTCGTTTTAGTGCCTGAATTGCTGATTTAGAACCACAAAGGATATAACAGTAGTAAACTTGTTTTATTTTAAGTGTTAAATTTTTTATAGATGTTTTAATTGCTATAAAAATATATTTTCTCATTGACTATAGACTGGCATGACGTGGTAAAGTTAAAACAGCTGTTCCACCAGCTCTCCCCCTGCTATAGCTATATTGTTAGAGAGATCTGTGTGTGTGGTAAAAGCAAAGCCATTTGTTGGCCGGGTAACTAATGCTTGTCGTTTCTAATGTACGGTACTGGTACATAGTTTAAGAATGGTGGCCCTATATCAGAATTTTTAGGAATACTTTCCTTAATTTCGGGGGTGGAGATAATATGGTAGGCTATTTTAATGTTTCAGCTTTCTGTCTTAACCATCCTAAACTAACTTCATATTCTATACTATTTATGTACCGGTATATGGGACATTCCATGTGAAATTGACATCAAAAAAACCTTACAAATGTGTTATTCCTCGAGAAAATTATAGTATGGGATAGGAGATACTTTACTCTGTGAAGTCTGTTCTCGTTTAAGTTCTTTAGTTTTCATGTTTTAATGCGTTAAATTTATCGTATATCCGTAAAAATCGCCAGTTTCAAACAGTATAAACTTGAAACAAAACAACTTATGATAGACATTGCAACAAAAGTTCATATTATAGCTGAGAGTACGATTTTCATAAATATGCATTCATCATATTTTATATTAATTTTTAACAGGAGTATAAGTACATAATATCGATACTTGATTGACTTTCCCATGAAGAATAAAAATAAAATATAAGTATCAACTGATTCCTCTCTTTCTCTGAAGAAATTATATCAATTTCAATTTGGGCTTTCCATAAAAAGTGCTCCTGTAAAAAAAAAAAAAAATCCGTTAAATTATATTAGCTACACCCAAGTCCCGAGTCAGGTCATGTAATGCGCACACTTCGTTTCTGTACATGTGACATAAGCAAGAATTTTCTGCACTGCTAGTAGAACAACAGATTAGTATGTCTAGATGGTACGAACCTGTCGTAGCTCCTGTGGTAGTCAATGAATTGTGCTGTAATTTTTTTTGGTAGGTCAATGTCTAAGTAAAACAGAAAATAATTAGAAAATCAAATTTTTTTAAAGGCGACAGAAATACTAACTTCGAAGTGATCTGTTCAAAATAGACATTTACACCTTCAAACGTTGGTAAGCAGCACACTTTTTGTTTTTCATGTTAGATGGGGAGTGAGAGAAATGTTGAGAAATAATGAGAATGACTTTTAAAAGTTATCGCTGCTCAAAATCTTTACTCATTACCGAGTTATAGTGAGGTAACAGCCAGTAGTCAGGACTCAACCAAATGCGTATAGTTTAGAATAAACACAAATTTGTAAATTGAAAAGCACATATACTTCAGTAAAGTTACAAATAACTAATAGAAGTCAAAAGTTTGCATTGTTATTTTTTTTTGTGGGAAATAATTCAAATACTAATTAAATGGGCTATGTCCTAATCTTATACAACAATGAATATGTTTAACAAATCTATATTGTTGGGAAGATAAGAGCTTAAGAGCTTTAAAATGAGATATTGTTGGAATTTCAATTTTAAAGAGTTCGCAGTTACAGCTGCATAAAGAACGTAATTTTCTTCATATGGTAAATTTGGCGAATTTTTGCACGAAAACTATTAGACCTAGGGATGTTATATTTCGAAAAACATCAGTCTCTCTCTTTATTCTAATTGTATAAAAAGTATAATGGAAATTAAAATAAATAAATAATCAGGTAAGTTATACAAGGCAATCAAAACAGAAACTGTTTCCCTAAAAAAATTGAATATAGACAGTTTGGTACTTACAGCCTCATATAAATAAGAAATAAATCTCAATTAAAACACAAGCGTAAACTATCGTATACAGAACAGTGTAACATTCTCTACGACACTCAGGCCAGCATCAGTGCTTGTCATTCCTGGTGAACGGGATCTGCTACAGTCACTAGAGTCGGCTATTAAAATTACAGTATTCATATTGTTTACTAACCTTGACTACAGAAAGTGTTGAAAATGATGTTCCTCTGCTGCAACACGTTCCTGACATCTCCGAAGGAAATTGACATTTACATGTGCAAGTTCATCTTCTGTAATTCTGATTTCTCGTACAATACTGTCTTTTAACTCACGGATTGTGTGCAGATTGTCTTTGTATAGGCCTACTTTATTTTTAGATTTCCCCATAAATAAAAATTGCAGGGTGACAAATCGGGGACCTAGAGGGCCATAATCCTCTACTAATAACCCTGTCCTCGAATATTTCGCTAATCAAATTCAATGTTTCGGCTGCTGTGGGCAGTTGATGACTCCTGCTGAAATAAGCATTCTGACACTCAATATCGGTTAACTGTTCAAAAAATGGGTTGAGTGTTTGTGTTCTGTATCTGTCACCATTGATTGTATCATCAAAAAATATAGGACCTATAATCCTATGTGCAATTGTAGCGCATCATACACCAACCTTCTCATAATGTAAAGGAGTTTCATGAATGAGATAAGGATTTTCTGTACTCCAGTATCTATTGTTTTGCGTATTTGCCACGTAAGTGAAACCATGCTTCATCTGTAAAAATAATTACTGTAGGCTCCACAATGCTATCGGCAACACTTTTGTAAAAGCCAGTTACAAAAATTCACATGACTCACATTATCTCTAGGTTGTAATTCATGCACTATTGTCACTCCGTAGGGCTTAAATTTAAGAATTTTAGTGACTCTAAATGCTGAGGTTTCTGAAACACTTGTTTCTTGTGAGAGATGGCAGAGAGATTTTCGAGAAGAATGTTCTAACCTTTCTCCTATCTCATCGAGCTTTTCCTCAGTAAGTTCACTTGGGTTTCTCTTTCCACGTTTATTCAGAGCTGACTCGGTTCTTTAAACTTTTACGAGGTTTAATATAGTCATCCTATGTGGAATGGGAACACCAGGAAAATTGCGTTGCTAAACGTCGTCGCACCGTTCCACAATTCAAATAACAAGATAAATCCATTGTTGTAATGTGAACTTCTGTGGTGCAGCTATCAGTTGCAATGTATTTGTATTTGATCATTAGCACTTTTATTTGTTCCATATACATATTCTAATGCAGTTCTATGCTTTCAGTAAAATGTCTGTTGTTTTCAAATAAACTATTATTTCATTAAAGTGACCTGCAAAGCACTTTTATCTGCTAATTATACCATTGTCAAGTAATTTAACTTCTATTTTCGCAGTAAGTTAATTTTGAACAGTGAGGCCTGGTACTAAGGTGTGCCTAACGTGATTCATTATTTTCACACTAGTGGGGACAAAATCGGACAAAGCACGAACCTTGTAGGATGATGGTGACAACGATAATGATCTCTTTTCTGCAGCCATTATACCGAAAAGAATGCTTTTGATATATCATATGTATCTATCCGTCTATTTTTAACTAGTCTTTCCTTTTTAAACATCTTGATGGATTATATAAATTGATAGAGCTAAGAAACATACATTAAATTGACAAATGTTACACTATTAATAATAATAATAATAATAATAATAATATTAATAATAATACGTTATGCAAAATAGTCTACAACAAAAATACTTATTTAATCAAAATTAATGTAAAAAAATTATACGTCTTAAAAAATTAATAAAAACAACAATATATTGTCCTTTAAAACCCTTTGCTGGAAATAGAAAATGACTGTTCAATGAAAAAAGCACATAATGACTATTTGGTCAAAATCTACCCGAAAAGATTTTCACAAAATATAGTTTCAAACATTTTAGCGAGAGTAGCAAAAAATGTTCGATAAAGTAAGTAGAAAATGGCTATTGAATCAAAAGACTTCTATAAAAGTAACATTAAGTAGGCCTACATACGTCATTTTAAATTCTCTGGCGAAAGTAACATTAAATGATTATTGATAAAAATAAATAATGCAGAGAAATTATTTGATTACTTACTTACAAATGGCTTTTAAAGAACCTGGCAGTTCATTGCCGCCCTCACATAAGCCTGCCATTATTCCTTATCCTGAGCAAGAATAATCCTGTCTCTAGTATCATATCCCACCTCTCTTAAATCCATTATAATATTATCTTCCCGTCTATGTCTCGTCCTCCTCAAAGGTCTTTTTTCCTCAGGTCTCCCAACTAATACTCTATACGCATTTCTGGATTCACCCATATGCGCTACATACCCTGGCCATCTTAAGAATCTAGATTTAATGTTCTTAATTATATTAGGTAATTATCTGATTAGAAGACTTAAACAAAAATAACAGTAATTCCATTTCAAAATCTCTACCAAAGTAGCAAAGAAATATTATTTGATAAAATAAATATTACAAAAATGCCTAAATTAGACCTGGAGGCCTAAAGAAAAATAATGCCCTTTGGCCAGTGTTGCACAAAATTACTGATGAAAACCTACTCTCAAGAACTTAAAAAAAAAAAGAAAGAAATAGCAATCTTATGATGAAACATCGTAAAATTGTTGTTTCTTGAAGAATAGCACAAATATATTCTTCATCATTACTCTTATCCTAATGTTTTCATTTTTATTCTGAGCCTGTGATAAAAACACAAAACAAAATTTCAGGAGGAATCAAAGGAATCTGTAAAACCATGGGAGAAACCGTGGACAACAGAGGAGATGAGACAGCAGAGTGCCAACTGGAACTTGGCTGGGGATGCAGGCCTACTGCGACATCTCCAGCAATTTTCCCAGGTAAGATAATTCTGTTCAACAGTGAGTCTGTTAAACCATACTGTGTTTATATTCCATTTATTTTTGTGTGTGTGTGAGAGGGGGTTGCGTGCTTGTGTGTGTGTTTTTTTTTTTTGTGTTTTCTTTTCTTTGGCAATTTCTCCCAGAACTAACCATGCTGACAAACGTGTCTCTAATCCATAAACTTGTCCAGTTCCATAGCACAAGAAAATGGATATAACCCAACATAATCGACTTACTTACTTACTGGCTTTTAAGGAACCCGGAGGTTCATTGCCGCCCTCATATAAGCCCACCATTGGTCCCTATCCTGAGCAAGATTAATCCATTCTCTCTCATATCCTACCTCCCTCAAATCCATTTTAATATTATCTTCCATCTACGTCTTGGTCTCCCTAAAGGTTTTTTCCTCCAGCCTCCCAACTAACACTCTATATGCATTTCTGGATTTGCCCATACGTGCACATGCCCTGCCCATCTCAAACGTCTGGATTTAATGTTCCTAATTATGTCAGGTGAAGAATACAATGTGTGCAGTTCTGTGTTGTGTCAACATAATCGACAGCATCATAAAAGACAAAATGTAATCACAAGAAACAAAGAAGCACAAAACAAGCCCAAGATATCAACAAGTACATCACACTAACATACGAAAATAAAAATACGTACAAAATACATCTCCTTTCTCCTATAGAACATATAAGATACAAAAAGACAGACCTACAAATACAGGTGTTTACAATTACATCTAGTAGGATCGCAAGGCTTGTGTTGCATTGCGGTCTTCTGGATTGATTTCCAGATTATGGGGTGCACAATGGCCTTTTGTGCCTAAGTGCTATAGTTTTATACCCTTAATTCAGACGAAGAAGAGAATAAATGTTTACAAATTAACTTGTTTAAATAGTTGTAATGGATAAATTGGGATATCTTTTCAAACATTACAACGAACACATCACAGCCATAACCATATCACACCATATCTCTATCTAGCCTACTCAGAACACTTCCCCAACTCCAACCACGACTACAGCAATATAGAAACAGACATGAAAATTTTACACATTGATCCCAATAGCCAAAAACTAAACATACTAGAATTATACAAAATATATAGACACACAAAAACACATGCACAACACATTCTAAATATTAATCTGAATATTAAGTTTCATATGTTAACACAGTGAAATATAAAAATTGTTAATTTAACTAGTTTTGAGTATTATTATTAGTGATGTGTTTCAAGAATGAATATTATATCTACATAACTTATTTCTAGTACACACATGAAAATGTTTCCATACTGTGCCTCTATATTTATGTTGCTATTCTCTAAGCCTTGGATTAATTAAAATTTCATTGAAGTTAGCAATTTATTCAGTGGAGTTAATCCACTTTGGTTTCTTTCTAATCATATATGTATTTTACACATTCTAATAACGTGAGAGCTTCAGTTTGAGTTTGACGAACAGTATAAAGTGGTCTGTCTGTTACTTACATGACTTCTGTAAAGCTGGTGCTATGTTGCTTCATACGAATATCTCATTCTTGCTCTTGTTTCAAGTGTATTTTTTATTTGCGTTGTTAATTGTTGGAAATGTCTCATATATATATATATATATATATATATTGTTGTTGTTGTTTTCTAATGCCAGGCGTTTGACAGTAAAGTCATTTGACCTCTTGCACTCCAATATTTTTCAAAGATATTATCATGGCCAGCCACTGAAGCACAGATTTTGAGGTGTTCCGAATCCATTTCTCGGTTTGAGTTGCACAATGGACAGTTAGGGGACTGATATATTCAATTCTATGCAGGTGTTTGGCCAAACAATCATGGCTGTTGCCAATCTAAATGCAGCTACAAACGATTTTCGTGATAAATCGGAAATTAACTGTGGATTATATATATATTATATATACACTATGTAACATTCTTCTAGAAGCTGAATTTTGTGTTGTCTATGAAGTTGATTTTTGCGTTGTCCATATTCATATTTTCAGCACAGTATATATTTATCTTGTTAATTGTGGGATTGTCTAAAATTTTTATGTATTGATATTCAGTGTATCCTGACGTCAAGACTTTTTATATCAGTATGTGAAGAAGTTTCTTCTCCCTTATATTACATTTTCAATGCGTTTGTAATGTAGACCTAGTTAAGTCTGCAGATCCGATTTTGAATATTTGAGATGGTAGGCCTACATCTTTTTATTTGTTGATACAGTATATCGTTGAAGACATGAACTGTGTTCATTGCTACAAAAGATTGGTGTCAAAGATTCATATTGAATTTGCTGGATATTATATCCTATACCAGATTTCTTATTTTCTGATTTTAAAGAAACATCTGTATTTGTTTACAGTCTTCGTACTGGTAATTGATTTTTCTAGTTTCATTTTTCTTATTGTGTCCACTAAAATAGCAGCAAAAGCTCACTCTGGTCAGTGGAGATGAGGCATTATTAAATAAATTTCTCCTGTGTTTTTTGTTTCAGAATCTGCTTGCACAGACACATGCAACAGAAGTGGCTCTCGATTCTCTAATAGAACAGTTGAAGGCCACTTCGACAGATGTGAGCAATGTTACCAATCAGTTCCTATGCTTAGCCAATACCCAGTTCCTTGAAAACAGAGTGTATGACGATGATGACAAGGAAACTCCAGAAGAAAAGAAGGAAGAATCCAAGGTTAGAACAATAACATATGAAAAACTATAGACTTTATATTATATTTTAAAATTTTTTTGTATAACGCCCATTGATTGCTATGGGTTAATTTTTATTGGTTTCATGTGACAATGATATTAATGAAAGGAATCATATTCTAGATTTCATCAAATTTTGAGGATCTCTGAACTCTTTCTTCTATACCATTAGTTCATTGTGTGCATGTGAGTGTGCTTTCTTTCCTTTCCTCTTTCTTATATTTTTCTTTATCTCTTTTTTTTTCTTCTTTCTCCGCTGTCAGTCCTCTCCTTTCTTCATTTCTCTATTTCTCTCTCTCTCTCACTACTCTTGTATCTTCTCTCTTCCATTTCTCTTCTGATTATTGTCATCTCTACTTTATTTTGTATTCGCTTTTCTATTTCATAGCTCAATATTTATTCTTCTTTCCTAACCTATCTTTTTCTCCACTCCTCTCTTCTCTACTGATCTCTCTCCTCTCCTCTCCTCTCCTCTTCTTTTGTTCTCCTCTTTTGTCTTGTTTGATCTCCTCCACGCCACTCTTCCTTTTTGATCTTCTTCTTGTGACGTTCAACAGGTTCTGGAAGATTTATTATGTTTCCTTTCTAGCAGTGTGGTGTAGTGGAGTAATATCTATTGTGGGATTCCAAAATCGCACAACAATTTTCAACTGGCGCACATGTGGCACACGAGAACAAGTGCCATAAAATACCCTTCTTTTAGCATTTCAGATGATGGTTTAGTTTTAATGTCTTTGTATATAGTAGCATACAGATAATTTTTCAATGCTATGTCTGAGGTGTGTTCAACTTTGTGTTTGGTTTTGGTGAACATAAATCAATATTAATAACTTTACTAAAGGGCGTGAAGTATTTTTACCATAATATTTTTAATATCATCTTCCGCCATTAAAAACTGTTCTTCCCTTCCATTCTTCATTTTAAAAAGTTTTCTTCAGTTCACGCTACTGGTTTGGTTAATGTGAGGTTAGAGTTTTGAATAGAGTTTTGCTGTTTATGACCTTCCATGTTTCGCGTTCATATACTCAGCAAACATCAGAGGTGAACTCTGGCTAGCTGTCTGTCTGTCTGGCTTTCAAGTAGCTAGTACATGAAGGCCTCCAGTGTATTCCAGAGTTGTTTTCTTGATATTTTTAATGTTGTTTCGTGATATTACTTCCCCAGCCCAAGACTAAAGAAGAACAAGAAGCAGAAGTAGTTGCTCGTGTCCGTGAAGCCCTTGCCCTTGGCATGTCAGTGTTAGACACCATGTTCGACACTGTCGATGTTCCAGCAAGTGACAGTGAGGATGAAGAAAGGTGCTTGAATGGTTTCTATTCTTACTATTAAAAATTCTCAAGTTTCGTACCTGGCCAACGATGATGGATTTCAAGAGTGATAAAAATTCTTAGCATAGCCTTTTATGTAGAAGTGAATCAAACAATTTTGTTGGGCCACCTGTGCTTATCTTCTTAAATAGTTTTTATAGTTTTTTTTATAACATTAACGTTTTCGATACTACTTATGTATCATCATCAGATGTTAGAGCATTGTGTTGACTATATGTAATGAAAACCTTGCCTCATGGTATTTTATGAATTTACTATTTGGTTGCATATTACTTATCATAATGTCTACAGTCCGTTATGATTTCTTAGCCTAGGTCAGTGTCTCTAATACACAATGAAATACAATTAAAATGCAATATAAAATACAATAAGATACAGTTTTAAACAATTTAAAACACTATATAAAATATAACATGTAAAAACTGTGTACACTTGTTGGAATGGCTGTGTTGGTCAATTGTTTACGCCGTTAAATAGGGCGGTTTTTCTGGTCCTAATTCAAATTCATTGTCTGGAAAACGAAGCACTTATTGAGATGACTGAATTTCTGTCTATACTGTATGTTGTTATTAAGACCTTAATGGGCTTTTCATTTGTAACCAGTTTCACTCTAACTTAACTATTCAGAATTCATTGATGTCTACTGATATGCAAGTATCGGTGCTTAGACGTATGTAGTTAAAGAGTTAAAGTTATTAAAACAAAAACTAGATGATAACAACATCATACATATAAAAGCTGATAAAAATGATGCAGTAAGCTTAGTACTAATGAACAAAACAGAATATATATAGACAAAACTAAAGCATTTTTTAACAACAACCAGATCACCGAAATGACAGCAGACCCCACAGACACATACCAAAAACAAATCAAAACCGCCATAAAAAACGCACCAGATTTCATACCAAAAAGTAAAGCCCACAGCATTATTATGAAGAATCCTAAAGCACCAAACTTAAAAACTTCCCAAAACACATAAAACAGATATGACAATGAGACCAATAGACAATTGCAGGGAAGCACCAAATTACAAGCTCAATAAACATTTATATAAGTTTTTGAACAATAATATAATACAAGATACTCAATACAACATCATTAACACAAAACAAATTATAGAAAAACTTCAAAAATTGAAAACTACAAACAACACCAAAATATTATCACTGGATGTAACAAACTTATACACAAATATACCAATAGATGAAACCATTAACATAATAACTAAAAACTCAATGAAGCCCTACTTGAGAATAACCTTATCCAACAGGTCACTCAATTACTAAAAATGTCATTAAAAACAAAACTATTTCAAATTTGATAATAAAATATACACCCAATCTCCAGGTTTAGCTATGGGCGACCCCCTTTCCAGATACTTAGCAAACATATTCTTACAGGACCTAGAAAACAAACATATAAACAACTTAAGCAAGAAATTTAACTTTAGCATTTATGCAAGATATGTCGACGATACATTAATAGTATACGAAAACACTCAAAACTTGAATACACAAATACATGATGATTTCAATAAATGGCATCAAAACATAAAATTTACATTAGAACAAAGTAATAAAAACAGTCTCAACTTCCTAGACTTAAACATAACAATAGAACCCCCAACAATAATATTTGATATATATAGGAAGCAAACAGCAACTACACATTCCATAAAGAAACACTCCATACACCCCACTACGCACAAAATTAGTAAATTCCGTTTTCTCATCGATAGGTTACTCACAACCCCACTAAACAAAGATAATTACAACAAAGAAATTAATTACATAAAAAAACTAGCCATCGAGAACGGATACGAAAAACAACTAATTAATAGATTAATTCAAAAAAGGAAAACAAAATTAAATAAAAATGACTTTACCACACTCCAACCCGAAAAAACAAAAACAATAAACAATGGCACAGGTTGACTTATTACGGTAAGATTTCAAATAAACTTTGTAACTTCTTCAAAAAAGAAAATATTAACATAGCTTCGAGCACCAATAATAAACTAAATAACATAATTCCCAACAAAATCAATAGTAACGAACCCCTCCTAAACAGTGGTATATACCAACTAAAATGTAAAAATTGCACGAAGACATATATAGGCCAGACCCGACGTAATTTCAAAATTAGGTACCAAGCCATTTCAATCAGATAATAAAGAATTGAACAAAAGCATATCCATTTTAAAAAAATCAGCATTATCATTCTGAAAGGGAGAGTGAACTTCTAGTGCTATACGAGCATACTGAACTATTACATTAACTCCCGTCTAGTACATTTTCACCCTCACCAGTTAACTGTGCTAAGGTTCCTTGTGGCTCAAGATTTCTTGCAAACAATTCCACATATCCTAGACTGGTTCCCTCTGCACATTGCCAACCACTAATCAGTGAATATGACATTGAAATGGACATCAGCCAGAATGATGTTAATGCCTAACATGAAAAAATTGGAGAACCCCGAGAAAATCCCCAACTGCGATTTTGTGCTCCACATATGTCACTATGGATTTTTCAAGTAAAAATCCTAAGCTGACTGGGACTCGGAACCCAGACCTCCTGCATGACGGGTTGATGGTCTAGAGTCTAAACCATGCAGCCACTGCAAGGAGTAGCAGCATTCATTAGTTAAATGTACTCAAATATTGTGTGACCAAATTACAAATAAATGGAATGCAATAGTTTTATGGTACAAAATAATGTACTTACTGGGGATTCCTAGAGTTAAATTTTCACGAGTAATAATGGTAGATAAATTTTTCCTTGGTACATTCTTAACCACAAAGTTCTTTAACATACTGTAAATCTGTAACATGGAGTTTCATGACTTTTTACTCGACTTCTGAGGATTTTATCACGTTTAAAAACCCATAATTATTGAACCTACAAACTTCGTATGCGTTGGCTAGAATAATAACCATTAGACCATTGAGAATTACATTAACTCTTCATCTAATACATTAAGGTCAACAGCATAATTCAGACGGCTGAGGCACTTGCCTGTTGTTCTGGAGTTCGCTCGGGCATGGATTCGATTTCCACTTAGACTGATTACCTTACTTACTTACTTACAAATGGCTTTTAAGGAACCCGAAGGTTCATTGCCGCCCTCACATAAGCCCGCCAGCGGTCCCTATCCTGTGCAAGATTAATCCAGTCTCTATCATCATACCCCACCTCCCTCAGATCCATTTTAATATTATCCTCCCATCTACGTCTCGGCCTCCCTAAAGGTCTTTTTCCCTCCGGTCTCCCAACTAACACTCTATATGCATTTCTGGATTCGCCCATACGTGCTACATGCCCTGCCCATCTCAAACGTCTGGATTTAATGTTCCTAATTATGTCAGGTGAAGAATACAATGCGTGCAGTTCTGTGTTGTGTAACTTTCTCCATTCTCCTGTAACTTCATCCCGCTTAGCCCCAAATATTTTCCTTAGCACCTTATTCTCAAACACCCTGAACCTATGTTCCTCTCTCAGAGTGAGAGTCCAAGTTTCACAACCATACAGAAGAACCGGTAATATAACTGTTTTATAAATTCTAACTTTCAGATTTTTCGACAGCAGACTGGATGATAAGAACTTCTCAACCGAATAATAACACGCATTTCCCATATTTATTCTGCGTTTAATTTCTCCCGAGTGTCATTTATATTTGTTACTATTGCTCCAAGATATTTGAATTTTTCCACCTCTTCGAAGGATAAATCTCCAATTTTTATATTTCCATTTCGTACAATATTCTGGTCACGAGACATAATCATATACTTTGTCTTTTCGGGATTTACTTCAAACCGATCGCTCTACTTGCTTCAAGTAAAATTTCCGTGTTTTCCCTAATCGTTTGTGTATTTTCTCCTAACATATTCACGTCATCCGCATAGACAAGAAGCTGATGTAACCCGTTCAATTCCAAACCCTGCCTGTTATCCTGAACTTTCCTAATGGCATATTCTAGAGCGAAGTTAAAAAGTAAAGGTGATAGTGCATCTCCTTGCCTTAGCCCGCAGTGAATTGGAAAAGCATTAGATAGAAACTGACCTATACGGACTCTGCTGTACGTTTCACTGAGACACATTTTAATTAATCGAACTAGTTTCTTGGGAATACCAAATTCAATAAGAATATCATATAATACTTCCCTCTTAACCGAGTCATAAGCCTTTTTGAAATCTATGAATAACTGATGTACTGTACCCTTATACTCCCATTTTTTTCTCCATTATCTGTCGAATACAAAAATCTGATCAATAGTCGATCTATTACGCCGAAAACCGCACTGATGATCCCCAATAATTTCATCTACGTACGGAGTTAATCTTCTCAAAGAATATTGGACAAAATTTTGTACGACGTCAACAAAAGTGATATTCCTCGAAAGTTACCACAGTTGGTTTTGTCCCCCTTTTTAAAAATAGGTACAATTATGGACCCATTACCGTAAAAAACAGCTTGTTACGTATCCCTATAATAAGCCCCCATAATAAGACTGATTACCTAGTTGGATTTTTCCGGGTTTCCCAACCATAAGGTGAAAGTCGGGTAATCTATGGCAAATCCTCGGCCTCATCTTGCTATCACCAATCCCATCGATGCTAAATAACTCAGTAGTTGATACAGCATCGTTAAATAACCAATAAAAAAATTTAAAAATTGACATTTTTCAGTGCTAACAAGTAAATACAGAAATTTGCCATTTCTTGCAGCAGTGCAGGAAGAGTAGTTCTGGAACCGCATAATCCCTATCTGAATAGACCATTACCTTATCTGATTGGTTCTCGACAATTCATGGAGGATGACCACGTGGGACTTGGTTCACCCAGTGATTCTGAAGAAAATGGTGCAGACCTGAATTTAATCCAATCCAGTGAGAGTGAAAGTGAGATGGAGGTTGAAGAGAAGAACGTTCCCAAGAAGAGAACCAGAGTAAGTAGAAGTTAGAAGTAATATCCAATATGTGGAGTGAAACTTAGTTCATAGCAGTAAGATTTGTTGTGACTGTTACACTTTTACTACGTCATACTACTTTTGACCAATTAAAGATCACTGGTCATAGCTATGCATCTTCCCTGAAATCCTATTTACAAATAAATGAAGAGCACCATTCGGAAATCCTGAATAAGTACAGGAATACACCATGTACATCAAAGAGTTCCACTTTTACGCACATGTCCAAAATAATATCAACTGAACGAACAACCACTAAAACATTCAAATTTGAAAATCGTACTTTCAATAATTGTTCCTTTGTGGCTGGTCATAATATCTTTGAAAAACATTGGAGTGCAAGAGGTCAAATGACTTTATTGTCAAACGCCTGGCATTAGAAAACAATAACATAATTGTTCCTTTTAAAATTATTCATGTTTATTTTTTATTTCATCATCGTTAATTAAGCTTTTCTTGTTTATTTCATCATTCCCAATTAAAACTTTTCTAACACTTGTTTATATTATTTAGGTTATGTTATAGCGTCTGCTATATGATATTATGGATAGTTACGTATCAGAGATTGTTTAATACTAAGATTTATTGAAAATCATCTGTCAAGTGACGTTGATTACTGGGATCTGGATAATTGAAGTGGAATGCAATTGTTTTAATAAAAAATGAAGCTGAAACAAACAAGCCTTCTTAACTAGTAACCGTCCACAGAGTTCAATGAAGATTCCATAGTTGGCACAACTGATAACAAGAAAACAGCTAATCCTAACACACTACTGCCATCTAGCGTAATATTTATAATGTTGAGATGGTACAACAATACATTTGAAGACAGTTGTATTTTCGTAAGTCAATATTTTATTGTATTGGGAGTACTTTATTACTTCTAATCTTTATATACTTTCTTCTAATCGTGTAATAGTCAATTATATCCCACTCGAGTTTTGATTTTTTTCTTACTTACTTACTGGCTTTTAAGGAACCCGGAGGTTCATTGCCGCCCTCACATAAGCCTGCCATTGGTCCCTATCCTGAGCAAGATTAATCCATTCTCTATCATCATATCCCACCTCCCTCAAATTCATTTTAATATTACCTTCCCATTTACGTCTCGGTCTCCCTAAAGGTCTTTTTCCTCCGGCCTCCCAACTAACACTCTATATGCATTTCTGGATTCGCCCATATGTGCTACATGCCCTGCCCATCTCATACGTCTGGATTTAATGTTCCTAATTATGTTAGGTGAAGAATACAATGTGTGCAGTTCTGTATTGTGTAACTTTCTCCATTCTCCTGTAACTTCATCCTTTTAGCCCCAAATATTTTCCTAAGCACCTTATTCTCAAACACCCTTAACCTATGTTCCTCTCTCAAAGTGAGAGTTCAAGTTTCACAACTATAAAGAACAACCGGTAATATAACTGTTTTATAAATTCTAACTTTCAGAGTTTTTTACAGCAGACTGATTGATAAAAACTTTTCAACAGAATAATAACAGACATTTCCCATATTTATTCTGTGTTTAATTTCCTCCCGAGTATCATTTATATTTGTTACTGTTGCTCCAAGATATTTGAACTTCTCCACCTCTTCCAAAGAAAAGTTCAATTTTATATTTCCATTTCGTACAATATTCTCGTCACGAGACATAATCATATACTTTGTCTTTTCGGGATTTACTTCCAAACCTATCTCTTTACTTACTTCCAATAAAATTTCCGTGTTTTCCTAATCGTTTGTGGATTTTCTCCTAACATATTCACGTCATCCGCATAGACAAGCAGCTGATGTAACCCGTTCAATTCCCGACCCTCTCTGTTATCCTGGACTTTCCTAATGGCATACTCTAGAGCAAAGTTAAATAGTAAAGGTGATAGTGCATCTCCTTGCTTTAGGCCACAGTGAATTGGAAACGCATCTGACAGAAACTGACCTATACGAACTCTGCTGTACGTTTCACTGAGACACATTTTAATTAATCTAACTAGTTTCTTGGGAATACCAAATTCAATAAGAATATCATATAAAAGTTCTCTCTTAACCGAGTCATATGCCTTTTTGAAATCTATGAATAACTGATGCACTGTATCCTTATACTCCCATTTTTTCTCCAATATCTGTCGAATACAAAATATCTGGTCAATAGTTGATCTATTACGCCTAAAACCACACTGATGATCCCCAATAATTTCATCTACATATGGAGTTAATCTTCTCAAAAGAATATTGGACAAAATTTTGTACGACGTCAACAAAAGTGATATTCCTCGAAAGTTACTACGGTTAGTCTTGTCCCCTTTGATTTTCTCTAGATAAATCAAAACCTCCAGTGAGATTACTGTTGATAACATTAATACGGAAGAAGGTATGACAATATATATGGAAATAGTAGTTTATGACTGTGATATTTGTTGCAGTTGTCATCATCTAGTGCCAGTGTGAACTCAGATTTTGAAGCAAGTGATAGTAGCAGTGGAGGTGGTCCAGCACCAGGAAAGCAGAAGAAGGTGGAGAGTTCTGGATTATTTGGCAATGTTCCACCAGCAGATACAGGTGATATAGTTCTCTATTGTAATATGTTTTGCTGACTTGCACATCGAGTATTTCTCGTGGAGCTCTGACAGTAAGATGATCAGTGACAATGACGATGTTGAGACGATTATGATCGTGATAGTGGTGAGACACTGGCAGCAGCACATGAAACTAGAATATCTAGAGAAAACATCTTTTGTCCATAAAAAAATTCCACATAGGTATGTCAGAAATAAGCCCTGGTTTCTAGTAAAGAGAGCTATGTTCTGTTTTTTTTTTTTTTTCTTCTGGCACAGCCAGCAGCCAAAGCTCACTGTCGAAGTTCCATTTGTTCACAAATGTGTAGCAACAACATTATGGTTGTAGAGAAATTAAAGTTCGACAGCTTCTCTTCCTGCCTCGTTTCAGCCTTTCCTCTCCTCTCGGTTTTGATGCACTACAGGCTACTGGCTTATCATTTCAGTAAAGTTTTCTTAATCTACCATTCCCAGACGTCCCATAAAAATATGGGATCATCCCATTTTTGCTAATGCATCCCGTTGTCCCGAGGAAAATCTTCGGGACAGCTTTCTGTCCCATATTTTAGAGTTCTGAACTGAGAAAAATGGAAAAGTTACAATGTCTATTCTATATTACGAATTTATTATAAACATCACCTTCATCATTGCAGGTAACTGTAGATGGGCTATTATGAAACAATTATTGTGAGTTATTAATTTCTCAAGGCGAGTGATGACAACACCGCAACGGCAATAGTGATGCCCGATTGGCTTTGGCCATTCATGTGACCATGTCACATTGTCGCTAATCACCATTTCAAGTTACCTTGCTCCAAGAGAAACAGCATGTTGCTTCAGGAGCGGTCTGTTTGTGTATGAGTGCTGTTTATGCTTTTTAGTTTTCCTGTGGGTTTGTTGAGTAAGTGTATTTTTATAGATACTTTAAAAACTGAATTTCCATTTTTGAGAAAATCAACTAATTTGTGAGACCAACAAAGTGGAGTGTATGGTGGATTGTTTAGTGTCGAGCATGGCGGAAAGTCTGACGTTACCCAGCACATTGCTACGAAAAGTCATAAATCTGCATTTTGTATATACATTGTACGAGTCCAGTCCTTGAAAGAATTTTGTGAATTTGTGGGCAACGAATATAAAATAATTCTGGGACACTCGAAGACAAGGTGGTTGTTATATCCAGCAATCAAGAGATTGAATGAAATGTTTGATGGACTCAAAGCCTATTTTCTTTCAATAGATAAATGTCCGACAATGCTGAAAGATTTTTTCCAAAACCCAGTGTCGAAGCTGTTTTTTACTTTCCTGGAGTTGCAGTGCATGTTCCATACTACTATCATGAATTTAGAAGTCGAAAATATAGCTTTCGTTGAAGCTCTATCAATTATACAGTCACTGATTGAGCATTTCAGAGCCATAAAGTTGATTTTTACAGCACCTTTGTGTCCTGTATAAAATAATGGTCACTTATTTATGCTGAAATCAGACAGTATGTCTCGGTGAAATTGACAAATGGAGCAACATCATTCCAAACTATGAATGAGACTGCTGACATATCAAACATTGTTGAATCTGATTTGTTTGATTAGGTAATGATAGTGAAAACAGTTCTAGAAGACACTGAAGCGAAGGACATGTTAAAATTCAAACATTTAGATGAAATCTGGGTGGATCTTTTAAAAGTATTGAAGGAGAACTCTCAAATTTAAAGAAGGTAGTGGAGTTCCTTATGTGTATCCCTGGAACAGATATGTGTGTCGAAAGATTATTTTCTCGCATGAACACTCTATGGACTGATGAGAAAATAAATTGTCTGTGAAAACAATAAAATCAATGCTTGTTGTAAAATCATTCTTCAGTGAGGATTGTGTTGCTTTTCATGACATGATTCTTCAAAGTAGACAATTGTTAAATGAAATTCATTCTTCAGAGAAATATTGCAAGGCCAAGGCGGATTGATTTATAAGAATATTGTCATGTGAGTAAAGTATTTTGTAGCTATTTCTGGAATAACTTAGTAAAAACAATTTGAAGGCAACTTACAAAATCAAGCTTAAACTTATTGCACATATGCACCCTAACAATTTTGTTTACTATTTGTTTATTTACTTTAATAAAGTGTTTGTGTAGTAAACTTTACTACCCACACACGTTGAAAGATTGTCATATTTGATGGGTGCGCATATTAAACTTACTCAGTGGTAACTGATAAGTGTCCCGTATTTTTTTTTCTGGGAACCCTACCTTAATCTGTATCCTGTAGAGGTCCTTATTGGGATGGTGCTGACCTTCCTTTCATACTTTTCTGCTAAGTCATCACAGTAGTAACAATAATCTTCAATATATCTGAAGTTGTTTCATTCTTTTCATTTGTATTTTATTATAGAACAGAATACAGATTTTCTGATTTTTTACAAGTGTATTTGTAATGTAGGGTAAATCGAAAGAATGAAACAACTTGACATATTTAATATAAAGTACCGGTAACTAATTATGATAGAAGAACTTGGAAGGCATTAATGGACGGTAAAACTGTCAGAGATTTACTTAGATCACAAAGATTCAATGTGGGAACAGCATGTCACGCAGTACCGTATGTGTCCAGGTGACAGTAGAGTTATTACCATACATAGGACAGCATGCCCATATGTATGGTTTCGATGGCAGTAGCAATATACTGTCTTAATTTTGGCGTGGGTGGCATCCTTCACATATCTAAAAAAATACAGATAGTAAGGTCAAGTAACTTGGGTGACTAATTGCGAATTTTAAGGTTATTGGCAATAACATGGAATCCAGCTGTGAAGCAGATGCTCTGTTAGGTAATTGCACTGTAATAATGAGGATGCCACTGCTTGTTGGAATAGATATTCGTTGCAATCCTCATCTAGCTGCAGGATTAGTCATTACTGCAGCATATCAAGATAGGTCACCTCAGTTACGTTGCCTTTCATGTAGAAAATGGGTCATTGATTTTACTTTGTGATATGACGCAAAAATCTCGGTCTTGGTGAATCTCGGACATGCTCATTGGTGGCATGAGGGTGCTCTGTGTTCTATACTAAAAAAATGTTAGAAATTTACATGAAATATTGCTTTGTCACTGGAAACTGCATGGCCTGCAAAGTCTTAATCCTCCACATAGAACTGGTGTCATACGATCTTGTTGTTTAGTGCCAAGGCTTTATCAACTGCAAAACAGAAGTTTTTTTTGAGGCAGATGCAGTTGTTGACTGGTTCGTTAGGTACAGTACATAGAATTTTGTAATTTTCCTATAAAAGCTTCTCCCATTCTGTCGACATCTGCATCTGATACATGTGACCATTCTGTGCTATTCCTTTTACGCAAACATTTAGTCTCTTCAGAGTAATGGTGTCAACAGTAGATGTTCTTCCAAGGTGGTGGCTCATTACAAAAATGTGTGAAGAAATGCCATCGTACCATTATAATGGAATTTGTCTTTGCTAAGTCCAATGCACAATACGCTTATCTCGTCAATAGTCATTTTGCCACACTTGTGCCCTAGCAGAGCAGCAAGCACGCAGCATGTGTGCACAAGTAGTGAATGAAACTTTGAGAGTTTTGTAGTTATAGGTGAATTATACGTTTTATCATAATTACTTTATAATTAATATGTTAAGTTGTTTCGTTCTTTTTGATTTACACTATAGATTTCGAATAATTTTGAGAATTTGATAAATAATCGTCGAGAATATCTCAACTTCGTAATGGGGTGTATCAGCATAATGTGTTTAACAAACTTTGTTGTAGATAACATGTTCGGTGGGGATTCACCAACAGACGAATGTGGTATTATAGATGGAATTGGCCCAAGAGATACCTTTGCTGCTGAGCTAGCTGCTAAGTTAGGAGGAGTAGCAGCTGCAGCAGGAACAGATAGCCACACAACTGAGAAGCAGAGACCGTCAGGTATTCATTGCAATTGTCTGCAATCACAACATTAGAGACGTGTATACTGTTTTATATATAGTCACGCAGACAGACAGAGAGAAGGGGAGAGAGAGAGAGAGAGAGAGAGACTATGGGCATATCAGTAAAAGCCAGACAAGATTTTCCACATTTCTGAATAGACATCTTATTCATCACTGACGATAAAGCTTCTCTAGCATAATGTAAGCAAAAACTCTTCTTTTGTTAGAACAGCTGTGTTTCCACTTTTAATGATGATGTGTCTATTTCAGGATAAGGTGCTAACACTTCAAAATGTTCCCCTTTTTTAACGGGGCATTTTCTGGAAGAACATGTTTCTTTACACCGTGCTGATTCAGAGATCGATTTTGAAGTCCCATCACAGCTGTGGCTATCATTTCAAAGTATCCTTGTTGATAGTATTCTTCATATGATAGATATATGCATACGACTCAGCTCTTCCATCAGATATTTACTTTTGGTGGCTTCTTATGTCTCGAAAGTGTTAACGGTTCCAAACCAAGCTGCTTAATGTTCTTATTACTATCTTTTAAAACATATTACAACTTTTTGTTACACCTAAGTCTGTTTAAATCATTAACAATGGTATAGTATTTTTCTTCTGAAAAGACTTGTTCAACAGTTCAAGAACATCAAACCTTTTCTCCATCAACAAACCAAGATACATCGCTCCATTTTCAAACACTTTGAGCAGACCACTGGCTCATTAGTACCTTCTTCTGACAGTTTATTCAATGTTTCAAAGATCAAATTATACTTTTTCAGAATGTTCTCTCTATGTGATATTCGGTACATCCATCTCATGACGGAGTGGTTTGATTCTGGCAGTATTTTCAGTCGATTCCTGGATTGCTTCCTCATGGATGTAGGTGAATATAAATTTAACTTTTGTGTTGGAAAAAGAATTTCCAACTGATTGGCCCATACCATAGCATTTTTAATGCTCTAGATCTAGATGAATTACAACTCATGACCAAGTTGTAGCAAATTAGCACCACAATGCTAGTAACTAGTCAAAGGTTGTTTGTCAATAATTATGACAGTCTGAACACATTGACTCCAATCATGTTTCCAGCCCCATCATAAACCTGTCCTCCAAAATTTGCCAATGACAGTTTTAGTTCTAATGGCAGCACCACAAGCAAGTAAAATCCCAGAAAACTATCCTCTTCAAATTACTGTGCATCCAATTCAGAACGTGTTTTCACATTTTTATTGTGTAAATTAATTTCGCTCAAGTCCCCTTGTTCCCTTGTCCCCTCTGGTCGTGATGCTCATGATTGTCACCAAAAGAATGCTCACCACTTTATCTCTGAAAAAGAGGGCTGCAGGAAAAATTTACCGATCTTCCTCGTCCACATAAAAATCCAGTTCTGCTATATAATATCATTCATCCTTTGGTCAGTGGTGAAGCTCTTGAAAGGCTTTTGAGGCTTAGTTTACCCAAAAAAATTTTTCACTGTGATCCTTCCATATAATATTAAATTCAATGTTGGCACTCATTCCAGGATGCACAGTTCAGTGTGAAAGGCTTGTGGCAGAAGTCTTGTAGCAATGCACAACAGCCTCGCTCACAGGCAGTGGCACTCGCACGCTAGAGGGAAGGCCAGGGAGGAGGGGTATCAAATCACTATGACTCAGTAGTAGAAAGTGGGGCTAGCCTCAACTGCGATATAATACACCGCACTAAGTTGGTGTTCTGTGAATGTGCTGCATTGTTGAGTGTTAGTTTAATCAAAGGTGCATGTGCACGCTTGTGTGTGTGTGGTTTTTTTACATACTAATTTTGTTTATAATGGCTCATATTGAGAGAACATTGAGGGCATTGCAAATCTAATCTTTCAGGTAAAGCTTCCTGTAAAGCAGATTTGAATAATTTCAAGGGAAAAATTGTTCCGGGCCGGGTATCGATCCCGGGACCTCTGGTTGAACGTACCAGCTCTCTGCCAACTGAGCTACCCGGAACACTACCCAACACCGTCTCAACCTTTCCCTTTATATCCACACAACTCGCGTGGGCTGACGAAACGCCAGAGACTCACATCAAGTGCACACAAACTCTGTGTGACTTGAAATTGTGGTTTTCTGTTAATGTACACAGTGACGTATATATTATGCAAATCTAATCTTTCAGGTAAAGCTTCCTGTAAAGCAGATTTGAATAATTTCAAAGGAAAAATTGTTCCGGGGCCGGGTATCGATCCCGGACCTCTGGTTGAACATACCAGCGCTCTGCCAACTGAGCTACCCGGGAACACTACCCGACACCGTCTCAACCTTTCCCTTTATATCCACACAACTCGTGTGGGCTGACGAAACGCCAGAGACCCACTACCCGACACAACCCTTGAAATTATTCAAATCTGCTTTACAGGAAGCTTTACCTGAAAGATTAGATTTGCATAATATATACATCACTGTACGTTAACAGAAAACCACAATTTCAAGTCACATAGAGTTTGTGTGCACTCAATGTGGGTCTCTGGCGTTTCGTCAGCCCACGCGAGTTGTGTGGATATAAAGGGAAAGATTGAGACGTTGTCGGGTAGTGTTCCCGGGTAGCTCAGTTGGCAGAGCGCTGGTATGTTCAACCAGAGGTCCCGGATCGATACCCGGCCCCGAACAATTTTTCCCTTGAAATTATTGAGGGCATTATTTGTAGAATTAAAAGAGAAACAATTTTCAAGTTGGATGTATGAAACAAAATGAGCTTACAAAGGATATCGACATTACATTTACATATTCATATAGCAGATGGAGGAAAACAAAATAGAAAATTTCAATTTTCATGGTTTAAGAAATATCATTGGCTAACAGTGTTCTCTGAAACAACTAAGTTATATTGATATACCTGTATTCTCTTCCGGGGTGAAAATGAGTCATCATCTTCTTGTGAGGTCTGTGTCACAAAAATTTGATAGAAAAGCCGAGAAATATCTGCTGTATAAAAATATATAAGGTAAGGAGATTGTTTCAGCCTACCCAATATTTACACCTTAGCATCACCACTGCCTATGGTAGTCATAATTGTTTCCTCTGTTTAAAATTGTTAAGATAGCTAATGGAGTGCATTAGGCTATTTAGAGAGAAGAATTTTTTTAATTTTTGCAGTTAAGTGATCAGGAAGAATTGAAGGTTTGTTTATGAACTTTCATAACTATGGGAAACCTAGATTTCATTGTAATCTTTAGTGTTACTAAAGACCTAACATAATTTGATAATATTACTAAATTGTATTTGCTTAAACATAGACTGATAACATTACTGTTTTTACAGGTAATAAGCCAACTTTGGATTGGGGGAGGACGAAGATGGAAATGGCTTGTTTGGGGGCATGTTGGGAAGTTTTCCGGAGGACAAGGACTGTTCGATGATCTCGAAAATTCTCCTGGGTCATTGTGGGACACTAAAGCTGGTAAAGGTATACATATTCAGTAGTGTGCATAGTATTAATCCTTTATTGTATGTTATACATATTTGGAAACTTATCAGATTACCAGGAAACAATTGGCATTCATACAGTCCTCTCTGTAGATTGAAAACTCAAAAAGTTTCATATCCATTGTTCAAGAATTAAAACAGAAAATCAATATCCCGAATTTAAAAGAAAACTTACAAATTAAATCAAACCCTTTAACTCTATTAAATATAGAATATAATCTAAATTTAACAGAAGTAATACTGAAATCAGAAGTAAACACTGAAATACTGAAATAATTGTCTTTAGAGACAATTAATATTAGGTACCCTCCACAAAACTGGCTTCATTTATACACCGACGGATCCTTGATCTCCAGAGAACAAGGTGCCGGTGCAGGTGTTACGTGCTGTCTCTTCTCACATTATAGATCACTTGGATATGGAACAACAAGTTTTGATGATGAAATCATTGCAGTAAGTGAATGTCTCAGGAATCTTTTTATGCCACATCAATAAATTTAAAAATCCAGTTATATTGTCAGACTCCAAAGCAGCTATTCTATCAATCGTCTCTAAACACACATCTTCATCTCAAACAGCAGAAATAACTAAAATGCTCTCTCAATTAATACCACTCAATAAAAGAATTGTATTCCAATGGATACCATCCCATTGTGGAATCCTGGGAAACGAGAATGCGGATGCTTTAGCAAAGAAGGGCAGCACTGCTACTTACAGACCTGTTACTAAATCTACGTATTACTCTGTGAAGAGATTTATTAAATCTACATACTTAGACTTCAACAAACAAAATTTGATAACACAATCCCAAGGGGAAAAAGGAACTCTCTGCATCAAAATCCACAGTTAATTCCAGATTTACCACGAAAATCGTCCATAGCTGCATTTAGATTGGCAACAGGCCATAATTGTTTGGCTAAACCCCTGCATAGAATTGGAATATATCAGTCCCCTAACTGCCCATTGTGCAACTCAAACCAAGAAATGGATTCGGAACACCTCAAAATCTGTGCTTCATTGGCTGGTCATGATAATATCTTTGAAAAATATTGGAGTGCAAGAGGTCAAATGACTTTATTGTCAAACGCCTGGCATTAGAAAACAACAACAACAACAACAACATATTTGGAAGAAGATTTAAAGAAGTTTACATACGTTTTTTCCCTGCATCACTACTGCTAATGCACTTCTATTGCTATAAGTATCCTACAAACAAAACTCAGCTCAGACTCCTTGCGCCGCGCATGTTATACCCCTCTTACCCCCCTACAGTAGGCGGGTTCTTTAATAAGCGGCTACTGATATAGCTATAACGGCTACAGTTGCGGATATGTGCACTCAAAGAGCAGCTGTAACAATATCCAATTAAGTGAATATAACATTACAAGATGTTACATCGTCTCTTTCTAAGTCACAATCGGTATCTATCTTCACTGGAACTGTCCTCATATTTAAATTTAAAATTTTTAAATTAAAGTAAATTAATATTTAATATAAAACGCTATGCGACTCCTGACTCTGTAGCAATAACACGTGTTCAGTTCTGCACAAGAAGATAATACGTGCGCATGCGCATAGTGTCGGTAGTGTGATTGGAGACGGGGAGCATGCTGGGAAAGAGAGCATGCGTCATCTGCGCTAGACAGTCACGCCCCTGGTTTCTGCGTACTGAGTTTTGTTTGTTGGATGCCTTTAGTAATGCTATTGCTACTATTTCTACTGCTATTACTTTTACTACTGCTAATAGTACAGTACCGTACCACTATAACATGTCTTTCCTTCTCATGAGGAATTTATTGTACTTTGATTAAAGGTTGTTAGAAATTTTGATTACTGTTTGTCTTGTCTATTTGCAGTAGAAACAATAATTTACAGAAAACTACATACAAATTAAAAAAAAAAAAAAACATTTAAGCAGTACAATATTTTAAAAATCAAAGTACGAATGAAAACAAAAATCTTGCTAGTTTAAAGGAAAAGCACTAATTCAAGGTGAAGTAATACTAAGTAATCCAAAATTAGAAAAGTGTTCTATAACAGAAGCTTATAGAAATCTCAATAGAAGCATACAATAGTTTCAATGTTAAGAAATTTGTGACAGCTATGCTGTGGAATACTGTTGTTGCAGAAAAGAAGTACATATATTTGTTTTTGTTACAGATAAGAAGAAAATTTCTAATGAAGCATCACTATTTGGACCTGATGCTGTGAGTGAAGACGACATATTTTCTGAAGGTGTTGTTACAGAGAAAAAGACTGAAAAAAAAGCGTGTACAAAGTGTTGCCACCTCAGGTGTAGCTACCAGCACTCCAGAAACTGTAGACTATCTATCAGTCTTGTCTGAGGGTGCAGGTAATTATTTTCCTTTTCTCCTTTGAAGACGTGATACTATAGACTGTGATTTCTAAACTGTGGTCTGCCAGGTAGTGTGTATATCTTCAACGTTTTGTTGGTCAAAATTTAAATAATAATGGGACAAGTGATTTCACAAGAGGTTCATATTTTAAGTTCAATATTATTGTAAAAACAGTATGTATACATTTCAAAATTACACATTTATTATATTTTGTAGACAAAATCACATGGTATCTATTTCTGTTTAAGTTAAATGTTATAATGAAAACCGTATTTATACATTTCAAAATTGCACATATTTTATTATATTTGCTAGAGAGTCACATGCTACCTACTTCTATTTACGTTCAATGTTATAATGAAAACCGTATTTTATACATTTCAAAATTGCACATTTAATATATTGTGACAGCGACGTGAGAATCGAACTCACGACCAGCGTCCCGCGAGAGCATATCGCGCGGGCTTCACGGGAAAGGGGCCTACACGCGAGGGAGGCTGCGCACGCAGCTGCTACTTAACGCAGTGAATGTGGAATCTTTCCCGACTATTCCAGAAATCCGTCGAAGTGGAAGACTCGCGAATTTTCGAGGCTACGTCGCTGTGGTTATAAATTACGGTCGCGAAGGAACGACAGCAGAGTTTTCAGTTATTCAGTCAGTGAGTAAGCCAGAGCAAGCAAGCCAGACTTGTGTGCCGGAGTTCGACTCGAGTGTGCGTCCGCATCTGCGTCAGCATCCGAAGGCCTGAGTTCGAGTGCAGTGGACCGCAGTTGGAGGGACCTGAGTTCGAGTGCAGTGGACCGCAGTTGGAGGGGACCCGAGTTCGAGTACAGTGAACTGTCTCTGAAGGTCTGTGGTTCGAGATACCGTGAACTCGAGTGACTGAGATAGAAGAACTGTGAACTGAGAACTGGTAGTTCTGATTTGTAAATAGTGCTTTGTAAATATTAGTTAAGATTAACAGTTCATTGTTGTGCGTAATAGTCCAAGTAAATTGTCATTGTCGTCGGTGGAGTGCTATAACGAATACTGTGTTGAGTGAAGATCCAATTGTTGACGAGAGCGTTTAAGGTGAATTGTAGAAAGGAATTATTGTTGTGACGAATAAATTACATTGTTGTTACTAATAAAATTCACACTGGTGTCAGAAGTGGGATATTATCGACAATGGAGAACCTACAGCAGATCCTGCAAGCCATCACGGAAATGAAAGCAGAAATGAACAAACACATCAGTGAGGTGAAAAGTGATATAAGTGACGTCAAAGCAGAAATGAAAGACGACATGAACGACATGAACAAGCACATCAGTGAGGTTAAGAACGACATAAGTGAAGTGAAAGGCGACATAAGCGGAGTGAAAGGCGACATAAGCGGAGTGAAAGATGACGTCACTACGCAAATTGAAAGCGTTTCGGCCCATGTAGATGGAATTGTCGCCATCGTAAAAGACGAACTTAAGGCCGATTTGGATAAACTAAACCAGAATTTTACAACTATAAACGAGACAGTAGCCGAGTTGAGACAGGAGGTAGACCATTTCGACGGCAAAATCCGCGATCTCGAGCGTCGTCAAGAGCAGACAAGCGAGTTGCTGGACAAGACGAGTGAGGTGATGGACAAACACGCCGAGGAAAACAAGCACATTCTCGCGTTGGAGGATCGCCAGGCTAGAGAACATAAACAGATAGTTGCCGAGGAGGTTCGACGTGCCATGCAAGAAGCGGCCTTATAGTTGAGGACTCCATATAGTGGCCCTGCGGAATCATCGCCTTCAGCCAGACATCACAACGTCAAGACGCCGAAGTTCGACGGTACGACGTCTTGGGCGATATTCCGTCGCCAGTTCGAGGCCACCGCAGCACATAATGGGTGGACCCCAGCGGAGAAGACTACTCAGCTGCTGACCGTGCTTCAAGGACAGGCGTCGGAGATTCTTCACAGCGTTCCAGAAGATGGGACAGCCGCTGAGATAATGGCGGCCCTGGAGGGACGTTATGGTGACCAACTTGCTGCAGCATTTAGGACCCAACTAAAAACGAGGGTCCAACAGTCAGGCGAGTCCCTGCAAGAATTCGCGATGGCGGTGGAACAACTTGCCCATAAGGCCCTCAGGGGCCTACCTAATGATTTCATCGCTGGAGAGGCGGCCTACACCTTCGCAGCAGAGTTCGAGACCCGGAAATAAAACAACAGCTACTCTTAGCAGAGCATCGCACCATCAACGCAGCTCTGGCGGCGGCCCTCAGGATGGAGGCAGCCAAGTTGACTGCGAACGTCTCGGCATCGCACCGGATTAGGAGCGTCGCGGCGGCCGACGTCGAGGAGCGTCAACCGAAATCACCAGAGCGACGAAGACGAGGAGTGCCTACCTGCTGGTCCTGCGGCGAGCCTGGACACCTGAGGAGGGACTTTGACCGATCTGGTCACAAACAGGAAAACTAAAAGGGGCCGATGCGATGAGGGGCACGTTGGCGCCGTCATCACCATCCCCCGGCTGATCTTGAAGACCGTTAACAGAAGATGCGACGATGGGCTGATTGCTGACGGATGGATAAGAGGCCGCCCATGCAGAGTACTGGTAGACACCGGGGCGTCGCTCACTATCGCCAGACCGGAAGTCGTGCGTGGCCTACCTGGGAGGACGCCGCTGCGCCGGTATGAGCTACGTACTGCCTCAGGCGAGAACCTGCCCATCCAAAAGGAGGTTTTCCTGGATCTGACATTGGGAAAGAGGAGACTGGAGATGTGGGTGTTCGTCGCCAACATCACTGAAGACGTCATCCTGGGACTCGACGCCATGCGGATCTTCGATGCAACGGTGGACGTCAGGCGCCGTATCCTGCGTTTTGGTCAGGATGAAGTGTTCCTGAGGGACGTCGAAGACCAACCCATGGCCAGCAGACTCACCCTGGAGAATCATGTGACAATCCCGGCAGGCTGCGAGATGGTGGTGACGGCAAGACTGGACGGACAACCTAAGAGAAACCTGCTCCTCGATTCGCAAACAACTCCGATAGATGGGGTTTATGTGGCCAGATCCCTACTCCCGAATCAGAAGGTGGTACCGGTGAGGGTCCTGAATGTCACCAATCGGGACAAGGAGGTGCCTAGTGGAACTGTACTAGGTAACGTCGAGCCGGTGGTGTCTGTGACGTCGCTGGCAGAAAACGAGGAGTGTCACCGACGACGTCCAGATCTAGACCCATCACTGAAAGAGCTGGCTCGAGAATTGCCGGCGAATTTAAGCAAAAGAGAAAGAAGACAAGTCCACGATCTACTGACAGAATTTCAGGACGTGTTCAGTCTGTCTGAAAATGACTACGGAGAACGGAGAAAGTTCAGTACCGCATCGACACCGGAAATGCTCGCCCAATCAGACAACCTCCTCGACGCGTCCCTCTAGCTAAACAGAGGGAAATTGACAGCCAATTGGAGGGCATGAAAGCAAGAGGGATCATCGAGGAATCCGACAGCCCTTGGTCATCACCTGTGGTGCTGGTGAAGAAGAAGAATGGGGACCTGCGTTTCTGCGTGGACTATAGAAGACTGAATGACGTCACCAGGAAAGATTGCTTTCCCCTTCCACGAATTGACGACACCTTGGACACTCTGGCCGGAGCAGAGTGGTTCTCGACGTTGGATCTCAAGTCAGAATACTGGCAGGTGGCGCTACATCCTGAGGACAAGGAGAAAACGGCATTCTCTACAGGCCAGGGACTATGGCAGTTCACCGTTATGCCGTTCGGCCTCTGCAACGCCCGGCTACATTCCAGAGACTAATGGAGTCCGTAATGAGAGGCCTGACATACGACACATGTTTGCTGTACCTTGATGACGTCATCGTGGTGGGCAAGACTTTCAGCGAACAGCTGTTGAACCTGAAGAAAGTGTTCGAGAGACTGCGACAAGCCAGACTGGAGTTGAACCCGAAGAAATGTCATCTGTTCCAGAAGAAGGTCAGCTACTTGGGGCACGTAGTAGGGACGAATGGAGTGGCCACGGACCCGGAGAAGCTACAAGCCGTCAAAGGATGGCCGAGACCGAGGGACAAACAGGAGTTGCGCCGCTTTCTCGGCCTCTGCACTTATTACAGAAGGTTCGTAGCTGGGTACGCCAACATCGCTAAGCCTCTAACCCAGCTGACCGAGGAGAAACGACAATTTCAGTGGACAGACGAGGCGGAGTCATCCTTCCAGTCACTGAAAGATGCGCTCTGCACTGCTCCTGTACTGGGATATCCCATCCCTGGAAGGAAGTTCACGCTCGACACGGACGCTAGCAACGTAGGCATCGGCGGAGTACTCTCTCAGGAACAGGACGGGCAAGAGAGGGTGATTGCCTACTTCAGCCGCCGAACATTGTCCAAGGCTGAGAGAAACTACTGCGTGACCTGTGAGAACTTCTTGCTATTGTGGAAGCCCTGAAGCATTTCCACAAATATTTGTATGGCCAGGAGTTCCATCTGAGGACAGAACATTCTGCACTCACCTGGCTATTGGGCTTCAAGAATCTGGAGGGCAGACCGCCCGTTGGGTTCAACGACTGCAGGAGTACAACTTCACCTCCGAACACCGACAAGGGAAGAAACATTCCAACGCTGATGCCTTATCACGACGCCCGTGCCCGGATGGCTGTAAACACTGCCTGAAAGTAGAAGAGCGGGATGGCGCCCACGCAGTCCGAGCAATTGCCGCCCAGCCGAGCCCAGGATGGGATAACGCCGCCATAAGGAGGGAGCAGCTGGAGGACCCAAACATTGGACAGCTACTACGTGATGTGGAGTCCGGCCAGAGACCAGTATGGGCCGATATCGCCAACCGTAGCACCACTTACAAGAGCTACTGGGCCCAGTGGGAATCCTTCACTGTCAAGGACGGTATCCTGAAGAGGATTTGGGAGTCGGCGATGGAAGGACCCACATAGAACAACTTGTCCTGCCCAGGAGCAAGGTGAAGGAAGTGCTGGAGGAGACTCATGCTGGAGTGACTGGAGGCCACCTGGGAGCCAACAGGACGCTGGACAAGTTAAGGCAGAGGTTCTATTGGTTGCATCAGAGAACCGACACGGAACAATGGTGCCGAAGATGCGACACCTGTGCAGCCAGTCGCGGACCAAGGACCCGCAGCAGGGGAGCCATGCAGCAGTACAACGTGGGAGCTCCTTTTGAGAGGATCGCCATCGACGTTGCTGGACCGTTCCGTCACGGATCGCGGGAACCGCTACCTGCTAGTCGCCATGGATTACTTCACAAAATGGCCAGGTGTACGCGATTCCCAACCAAGAGGCTTCGACGGTGGCCGACGCGCTGCTTGACAACTTCATCTGCCGATTCGGGGTGCCCCGGGAATTGCATAGCGATCAGGGGCGCAACTTCGAATCCAACCTGATGGGAGAATTGTTCGAGCATCTGGGGTGCATAAAACCAGGACCACTCCCTCCACCCACAGTCCGATGGTATGGTGGAACGCTACATCAAAACCTTGGAAGAACATCTGCGGAAGGTGGTGTCCAACCATCAACGAGACTGGGATGCCAGAGTCCCACTGTTCCTCTTGGCCTACAGAGCTTCGGTCCACGATACAACAGGGATGACACCGGCAAACATGGTCTTCGGGAGAGAGCTGCGCCTGCCCTGTGATCTGCTGTTTGGCACGCCACCCAGCGCCGACCAGCCAGCAACTGACTATGTGGCAGAACTCACCGAGAAGTTGAATGGAGTTCACCAACTGGCCAGAGAGCACCTCAAAATGGCCAGCGACAGGATGAAGGTGCGCTACGACAGATTGGCCAACTCTGCAGGATTCCAGGAGGGCGACCTGGTGTGGCTGTATCGACCTACCAGGACCAAAGGGAAATCACCAAAGCTGCAGCGTGCCTGGGATGGACCATACCGCGTGGTGACCCGGATCAACGACGTGGTGTACTGGATCCAGCGACAACCTCGAGGGAAGATGATGGTGGTGCATCTGGACCGATTAGCAGCCTACCAAGGACTGCCCGGACGAGCAGCCCTAAGGAGGGGGCAATGTGACAGCGACGTGAGAATCGAACTCACGACCAGCGTCCCGCGAGAGAGCATATCGCGCAGGCTTCACGGGAAAGGGGCTACACGCGGGAGGCTGCGCGCAGCTGCTACTTAACGCAGTGAATGTGGAACGACCTTCCCGACTATTCCAGAAATCCGTCGAAGTGGAAGACTCGCGAATTTTCGAGGCTACGTCGCTGTGGTTATAAATTACGGTCGCGAAGGAACGACAGCAGAGTTTTCAGTTATTCAGTCAGTGAGTAAGCCAGAGCAAGCAAGCCAGACTTGTGTGCCGGAGTTCGACTCGAGTGTGCGTCCGCATCTGCGTCAGCATCCGAAGGCCTGAGTTCGAGTGCAGTGGACCGCAGTTGGAGGGACCTGAGTTCGAGTGCAGTGGACCGCAGTTGGAGAGGACCCGAGTTCGAGTACAGTGAACTGTCTCTGAAGGTCTGTGGTTCGAGATACTGTGAACTCGAGTGACTGAGATAGAAGAACTGTGAACTGAGAACTGGTAGTTCTGATTTGTAAATAGTGCTTTGTAAATATTAGTTAAGATTAACAGTTCATTGTTGTGCGTAATAGTCCAAGTAAATTGTCATTGTCGTCGGTGGAGTGCTATAACGAATACTGTGTTGAGTGAAGATCCAATTGTTGACGAGAGCGTTTAAGGTGAATTGTAGAAAGGAATTATTGTTGTGACGAATAAATTACATTGTTGTTACTAATAAAATTCACAATATGTATACGTTATATATTATTATTATTATTATTATTATTATTATTATTATTATTATTATTATTATTATTATTATTATTATTATTCCTTTGTTACTGGTTGTAACTCATAAAGCAGTACAGCAAGACATCACTCATGAGGCAATTAAGCCGTGAGATAATTGGGTAGGGTGGGCATTTCCTTTCCCTGTATATTATTATAAATTATTTATAATATATAAATTCTAGCCAAATTAATCGATATAATTTAAAAAAATAACAAAAGAAGGTATTTCAAGAAAGTAATGAAATTATATTTACAAATAGAGAGTTTGCGACTGAATGAGAAATGAGCCTCAGAGCTAAGCCCAATATTAAAACTCTAAATTTGATATTTTTCACTACGAAGTGAAATTAAATGTTAATTACACCTACATATAAGTAACAACACAAGAACCGAAACCGTTATTGCCACTACCATCAAAAGAATGTGCAATACTATATTAGAACTTGAAAGGAAAAACAAACAGGAATTTAAATCTTAGAAGGTGATAGCTTTGTTGATATTAATATGTTGTTCATAAAGTTGGATGCTAAGAAAAAATAAAATTTAATAGAAACTTGAGAAATGGAAGTTTGTGAAAAATGTTCAAAGCAAATAGAAAAAGAAATTAACAGGTAAGATACGAACTAACTGACCAGGTTCTAACACTCTCTTCCTGTGGGATTAAGAAATTAATATTGTTTGTTATGTGCATAAATATTGGTGAAGAAGATATTCCTATATATAACTCATTGTTATACCGTTTTCCTCAAGTAGAAATCTCAAAGTATCATCAGACCATAAACATCATGGATAAAGAAACGTAGAAGGGTTTAGACCAGCAATCGTCAGCACTCGCTGCAATGAGTATTGGGTATGCAATATATCGAAGCATGCACCACTGTGCTGAAGGGAGAGGGAGAAAGCTGCCTTAATTCATGGCAGGCAGTCAGTAGAAAGTAGCCAGTAGACACTTGTAAGTGGGGGAGGGGGTTGTGTACGTGCGTGGTTTTTTTTGAGAATATGAGACATTGTTTCATTACTGTTATAGTTTGTTTTATATTTTTATATTAATACTAAGTATTCATTCATGTTTTTCTGAAGATTTTCGTGGTTAGGAGAATTCATTGTGGTGTGTTTAGTACCTTTCATTTTTCATTTACTTTGTAGCTGGAGTTTCCAACATTAAAAATCTCCAATATTTGATGGCGCAGATATGGAAGATGATAGTGGCTTATTTGCTGCCCCTAAGCCAGCACCTAGAAATTCTGTGCAAGTTATTGCTGATCAACCAGAAGCTCCCAAAAAAAAGGTTGGATACTTTATTTTTGTAAGAATTTACTTTAAAATGTTTTACAACTGTTATAACGAATGCTAAGTTGGATACATAGTTAGTGTACCAATTTTATTTGTTGAAAGAAATTCTGTTATGGATATCCATTCTGGCAACTTAATTACCTTCGATAATATGAAATACGTCATGTTGCCAGAAAGATCAATATTTTACTGCAGAATATTCACTACAGTAGTCCCCTGCTCGAGTGTTTATCATGTTTGCCATTAGATTCTAGGTTCATGAGTTGAAACTCAGCTAAGGGGGATTGATTTAAAAGCTCAATAAAAATTCGTATCACGGCTCCTATCTCATATCATTACTTTCAATGCACAAAAGAAACAGTATTCCTAAGCGAGAAGGCTACATGAAAAATTTACTGATAATATTTTGTTCACCCCAAAATTAAACTTTGCTAATCATTATTCTCACCTCTCATCCTTTCATTGGGGTAATGAATTCTTTCTTACATTCTCTCTCAAGTTAGGAATTTCATTATTGCACTAGAAGTGTAGGAAATTTTACACGCTAACCATTTGTGGAGGCATTAAAACCAACCAAACATTATCTGTTGAATCTTGTGCTATTTAAATTTCTGATGTGATTATATTAGGTACAATGGTTATATTTTTACATTACTATTATCATAGTCCAAATTTTCTTAGTGCATTACCTTCTATTTGAAGAACACAGGAAAAGAACATGCTTTATCCACTTAAAAAAAAATGAGTCATGCGTGTTGTGTGGAGTAAGATTCCATGAGTAATGCTATGAATCAAACAGTGTGATAATGTGAACAGTCCAAGTGCTATGACAGAATTTAATTATGGCATAGAATAAAAGAACATAATAAAGTCAATCTATAAATTGCTCTCCTGAAAAGTTTGCACGTTCTTTTCCTGTTCTCTTCATTTGATATTCTATAGACAATGCATTTTGTTAGTCAGGCTCAAACCTTCTGACATTTGAGCGTGAGAAATATTGGACAGAAAGAGAGTTGATGGGTGGTATTAATAAAAGTGAGCCGTGTTTGCCTTCCTATTGATAAAGTCGTTCGTCTCAGTTTGATGCGACCTTGAAGTTTATCAGCATCTCAGCCATGCTGAGGCACGGCTTCTGTGTTGGGACTAATAAAACAGGAACAGCTCCCATTTACGAGGCAGGGCTTATGGTTTCTTAAGCCACCTAAGTAGGTGGCTCAACACAAGAGAGTCGTATGATAATGGGGTTTGTTTTCTCAAGAAAGATGATAGATTTGTAAAAGACATAGGAACTTTGACTTATGAAACCATAAGGGATTGTATGTATTTAGAAAACAACATGTAGAGTGGCTTAATCGGCACTTTCTCACTGAAACAAAAACCGAGGTGGAACCCTCAGTAGGGATGAAAGAATGAAAATTTTTGTGACAAAATTTGTATTGCAAATGATATTCGGTAGGTACATTTTCGAGTACAGTGTCAAAGACTTTTGGAAGTTCTGACTGCAGTTAAAGAAAATTCATCTGATTGAATCCAATTTTCTAAGACTACTGCTGAATTCATGGGTAAAAGCAAATGACAAGAATGCTACACATTTCCTGATGCAATTGGGGCAGTAAACTTCATGCATGTGCTAATAAAATAAAGAACACGTGCACATGTGATGACTACATCAACAGAAAAAGAGTAAGTCGTCTTTAAAATTCAAGCTAGGTGCACTGTAATTGGTATATTTGCTAGTTGTTGTTATTTAATTAATTGTCTGAAGACAGGTTGGAACCTCATAAGTGACACCAATGAGGCAACTAAGCCAGGAGATAATATGATAGGGTTGCCAGTTCCTTTCCTCCATTGCAGATATCGCTGACTAGTAACATATTTCACTACACTCATGTTAGCCCATCATTCTAACATAATGCTCAAAAACAAAATTCCATTACCCATCCAAACAAAAAAGTTATAATAGGTGCACAAGATAAATGGGACACTCTGTATTGAGAATATTATGTTTCAAAATTTGATAGTTAAACATCAGAAGCAACATTTTGAAATGTTTTTACTTCAGTAATTTTATGTCGAAGAGTCACTATGCCTGAAAAGTAATTTTAATAGAAAACTTATTATGTCGAACTCTTCAGAACGAAGGTTCCAGTGGCAATTTTATTTTTCTTCATATAATTTGTTTGATTTGGGAGTCAAAAGTTTTATTTGACATGCTAACAGTGGTAATGCAAATGCACTCTGTCTCTATTTGCTTTTAAGTCTGCAGATCATTTCTGTTCATTTTATGAAATGCCATTAGTGACACAAAAATGAAGTCAATTTATTTGAAAATAACTTTATTACTCTGTACTTTCTTCTGGTCTTTTAATTATGGTTAATGTTTAATTGTTTTAAGGTTATTTTATAGGTAACTTTTTTTGTCAAATTTTAGGTAATCAGAATTTGGACCCTGCACATCACAATTTTGAGTACACAAATGTAATGAGTATGTCCTCACATTTAAGTTGTGAAATTTTTCAGTTCTTGCAATCATGTTACGGAAATCTTAAATATACTTTTTATTTCATGTATTTCAGAAGCCAACTGGTGGTGTTTCAATATTTGGCAGTGTAGACATGTTCAAGGCAGGCATTCGCAGGCCTCCTTCGAGCTCATCTTGCAGTAGTGAAGGTTCAGTGCCAGCAAACGAACAAGGACGAATATTTAGCACCGAAGACACTAGTAGTGGCATTGGGAAGACAGCCAGTATTGACCAGCAGAACCATTTAAAAGGTTACATTGATTTCTATGTCCTATGATAGAGTATTTTTGTTGGTTTTTGAAAAGTAGTTGGCACCAGTTACAAATTTTGTCCCTAAATGATTATTATTGTTGTTAGATCTAGAGATGCTTTATCACTGTTTCTAGGGTTTACATGTTCCTGTCATTTTGTGTTTTTTTTGTCATTAGACGAACTCTCCATGTAACTCAGTCTGCAGGGCCATGTTAGCAGTTGTATGTTATTTTCTCTTAATATGAGAGATGCAGTTGGATGTTTTCTCTCATGGAGTTATGAGACCTGTAAGCTGTTGTCCCATTTTTCATACGAGATCAATTACAGTAGAGAAAACTAGAGTATTTGGAGAAAATATATCCTATAACCTTTTTTTTCCACCAAATTCCTTATATAATTTTCTGAGAACTCTACTGTTTTTTGTTGAGAAATTGTCAGACTATTTTTCTAACACCTTACATGCATTAACTTTTAAAAAATATGTATGTAGACAGTATCTATGTCTCCATTATCATTTCACTTTAGCCTTTGCATACCTTCTGGCAGTCTTTCAATTACTTTTGTATTTAGATTTAATCCATTATGTCCATGTTCCAGTTTCCTGTATATCGAACTGAACATCATTAAGTCATATTGATTCTGGTCATCCATATCTCCGTTATTTATATAATATGACATCTGAACGTATTTAGAATTTTACTGTTCATTCAATTCATGTGATTTTTATTCTATAGGCATCGGTCAAGGTAAACTCAGTGCACAGAAACTAGCAGGTGTGATTGTCTCATGCAGATGACATATGCTCCCATTCCCAGCATGCTCTCATGCCTACTGCGGGGGGGTAAGAGGGCTATAGCATGCGCACAGCGAGGAGTCTGAGCTGAGTTTTCCTTGTAGGATACCTATAGTAATATTGTCAAGAATATTTGTACAGATTTTGAAGTTCAAGATAAATTGTAATGAGCCATACCACCTTTATCTGATAAGTAAGGGTGTGGCTACTGAAATGTAGTAATGTAGTTAATTTGATAAAAATAAATTACTTAAATGTGGATCTGCTTTGTGACCTATGTGTATGGGGGGGCCACTTTGGGGGCTCATTCATATGAAATCCTCATGGGGATGAAATTCTATCTACTTAGTAAGAAATTGTTTTAATTACATAGATTATTAAAAATTTTATAGAGTTGATATTCAACAATGATTAAGCCAGTGGCCTATTCTGCTTTTAGAAAATTTGAAGTCTTAACTGATCTTTCGAACATTTCTTCGGTCTTCTAACTCAGCTTCCTGTAGATTCATAAGCCATAATGCTGCAAGTTCTCCTACTGTTGGGCAATCTTATTCTGTGGTCATACAAATTTTTCGATAATGATAGTGATGCACTCAATATTTAATTCATGACTTTCTTTCTTTCTTTCTTTCTTTCTTTCTTTTCTTTCTTTCTTTCTCTTGTCTTGTCTTGCCTTTGCCTTTTTGCCTTGCCTGTCAGCTCCTCAGAACTCGCATCTCAGCAGCCTTAATTTTCTTTTTTGGGTTTAATAAGAGTCCATGTCTCAGAACCATACAACAATGTTGAAACTGCCAGTGTTGTGTAAAATTTATGTTTAGTGAGTCTATTGATTTTTCTTTATTAGTGTACATTTGATTGTGCCTATAAACCTTACAAATTTATTCAACTTATTTTTAATATCTGTGGAGATTATGTAAGAGAGATCGCAGCCTAGGTAAGTGAAAGAATTTATTTACTCAGGGTAAACCATACTGTGATTGGCCAACTGAAATTAATTTTCCGTTTTCCTGCTTATTTGTAAACGCATTTCTTGATTTTTATGCTGTTTAGCAGCACTTGTTATCCTTGTTTGTGGTTACATTTAGTTTTTCTTCCGCAAGATATCAGCACTAGTAACAATTATGAATTGTTTAAGTTGGTGTGCAGATTTTCTTGAATTTCGAGGCATGTCTTAAGATTTTGTTAAGCAACAAACTTTCCTTCAAACAATTTTTTCGTTATTAAAACATGTTATCATGTTATAAGCACTTGTATTATATAGAAACATGTTCATCAATGATAGTAAATGTTATTTTACTTATTATTCCCTAAATCAAAATGGCATTGTGCATGAAAATGGTGTGGCCAGTCACTGTATTATAAAATTTGGATACTTTAAGTGATTGGCCGCATGGCCTCTCATTGTAATATGCACTGACCAATTATTGTATGAATTTAATGCAGAAAATATTGCTCAAGATGCCTAAGCAAGCCAAGAAACCAAATGATAGACAATGGAGAAAGCCATTAAAGAATTGCATTTTTAACGGCCTTGCTGCATACTGCTGCAAAGTTGTATGGCATTCCTCGAACTGCTCTTAAGTTTCAGTTTTAAAAAGTCCTTGGTATAATTTCAGTTGTATATTAGAATTATGTTTGAAAGTTTTCCCAAGGAAGAAAGGAGATTTGAAGACCAGATGGTTGGGTAAAAGTAAGTAGGCCTCTTTTTACATTGCATATAATTGAGACAGAAATACTGTTCCCTAATTAAAATGACAATTTATTGGCTTTTATTATCAGACTTTTGACTTGTCATCCCATACTGTTAAAAGAAAAAGTGATTCAGTTATATCAGCCAGCTCTTCTGTCAGTGAGAAGGACATAAAGGGGATGGTTAATGAAATATTGCAGGATAACGAGTTTAGGAAGTCTTATCTGATCCAAACAGTTTTTAACCATGATGACACAATATTCAATTATGTTCTACCACAAGAAAAGCTCTTGCAAATCAAGACAACAAAATTGTTTGCTGTAGAACGAAGTGCTTCAAAGGATAATTAACAGTAATATTCATTTTTCTGAAAGTGGTCTTACATGTAACCATACCGGTACTCAGAGAATCTCTGAGAAAGTTACATTATCAGTTTCGGGATGGATGGGCTATTGGAAGAAGCAATAATGAGTTGTTGTTACCGGAGTTTTTCATATAACCCTATTTCAAATGTTTTCCATCCACTTCTTTTGGAACATGGCCTCAAGTTTCCAGGACTTACTTGTTGATAGCCACAAAACTTACCTAACCTTTTCGATTATATCAACTATGTTCCGAATTGAAAATTGATCTAATCTGCCTCTAACCGAACGAAACACGTATTTTACAGCCAGCTGATGTGGCTGTCTTCCACCTTCTTAAAATTCACTGGAAGAAAGCTGTCAGGCAGTGGCAAGCAAAATACATTGGGGAATCAATGAATAAAGTGAATTTTGCACCAGTTTTTAAAGATGATTAGATACTGGCATTAAGATGAACACATTGATAATTGGGTTCCATGTATGCAGATCTAAATGCGATTAATTACAGAAAATGCTTGGACTCATCAAAAGTTAAACAAGAAAAACCAACAGAAACAAAAATTGAGAGAAAGATTGCTTATGAAGAATTTGTCAGTATAGTTGGGAAAGAAGTATTAGATACTGACATTAAGACAAAGACATTGGTTAAAGGGTTCCAAGCATGCCGATTTTACATTTAAAGTGTAATTCAATTGTAACTTGTTGGTTTACTTGTGATTTCTGGTTATTTTCTTGCATAACCAGTGACTGTCCTAGTATGGTCAATAATAACTATGTCATTCAGCATGTATTCTTAAATCTTAGAAAATATAAACAAATGTAAGTTTGTGTTCATCAAATGGTATGGTACTTGAAAGAGCATACTTCAATTAAATAAATACAATAAATAAAATAAAAATTTTTTATTTTACTTCTGCACTTT